>JAVQJL010037564.1:0-27037 GCA_036024295.1 Nannoperca obscura
CCCCCCCCCCCCCCCCCCCCCCCCCCCCCCCCCGGCGTCTCTATTTCTGCATAAGTGAGAATCAATATGAGTTTAAGACCTGCAAGGTGAGGACATTTTTACAAAGTGTGGCCACCTGGCCCATCCAACTTTAATTAGTAAAGTTGGCCTGTACAGACAAAAAACATATGTACTACATATTACATTATATTCTTAAACTAACAGCTTTGTTAAAACCTCCAGTGTAAACTGAAAGAATGCCTCAAGGGGTTCTTTGAACTACAGCATCTTGCATGCATTCAGCATAGAAGCATCTGTTTTCTGACATACTGTCTGTATAAAAAAAGAGTTGTATCTTCACTGATCTTCATTGGTATTCACTTCTAATATATCCAGTTTACAATATAGCAGTAAATATGTTCATTATTCAGCTTGTTCATAGTGGGGGTCCAATAGCCAACATTTTGTTAATTTCATCAATTTGATGCTAAAAAGAAGATAAACAATCATGTAATGGGAGGCTTCAAAAGGTATATGAGAAATAGTACACACAAATTGTATCAGTTATTTTTGTCCATTAGAAATTAAATCTGTGGGCAACACAGGGTCTAAATGCACTTCCCCGAAGCTAATATGGAGCTCAGGAATGAATGCTACAGGTAAAGGCAAAGGTTTGGAAATTCAGTTAAAGTTAAAGCATGACTGTTGTCAATGAGGTCCTCATGAGGATAGAAGTACAAGGATGTGTGCGTGTGTGTTTGCCTGTCTGTCTTTTCGGGTTTGCACTGACCCCTTTTCTAAGGACTGGCCCCTTCAAGCATTTTCTTTTTTGCATGAGCAAAAGTGTCGTCAAACCTAAAAGCTTTCGGGTGGAGAAGCTCAGTGAGATCCACATACATTTTGAAGCTTCAACAGTGCTCATGTCCTCCTTTCTGCAGTGCCAGTTTAACCCCTGCTTCCCTGGAGTGAAGTGCGTGAACACTGCCCCGGGCTACCGCTGTGACGCCTGTCCGCTGGGCTTCACTGGCCTGCCAGTGGAGGGTGTGGGCGTTTTGTTCGCCCAGACCAACAAGCAGGTAAAAATGTGGATAAAATTTAAGGGTTTCCCATGTAATTGTACTACGGGAGAATACAGGGTATACTCAGATTACAGCTCAAATTACAGTGTACATATAGGATACTGAACAAATATTTACTGGTCACATATTAATTTATTTAAGTACATATGGAGAGGACGAAGGGGGAATAAGGGGAGGAAAAATGTGGAGTAAAGTTCCTTTATTAATTGTAAGTTTGATGTATGTGGGCAGTAAAATCTAGTGGTCCCTCGTTCACTCCTTTTTCACGGTAGGATATGCAGGCTGTAAATTAAAACAATCCCTTGTTCACCCCCTTATTAAGGTAATTCCAAAGTAAATATTGGGCTGGAATATATAAGTATTTAATATGTACTGGGCAGTTACAAAATAAGTGCTCTAGTTTCCTGTGAGTGGTAAGTTATTATATATATAAAAATAATTTGACATTTTTCATTATTTAAAGAAAACCATGTGAGAAGTTTAGAGGGGAAATCTCTCTTTGGTTGAACTGTTAATAACTCATCTAGACTGTTTCTTCTTTTTGGTAATTGTTCACAGGCCAAAAAGGTTGCGATGCACTGGTTTAATCTTTAATATTTTTTTATCTTATAAGCTCATTATATACCTTTTTTAATCGTAATTGGAAAAGTCATAAAAAGATTTGACGATTTCACATCTTACATTCATCATATTGCAACATTCAGGTCTGTGACGACGTCGATGAATGCAAAGGACCGGACAACGGAGGCTGCACTGCAAACTCAGTGTGTCACAACTCTGTGGTAAGACTACTGTCAAATATTAAAACACTACACAAGGCTCGGGCAGGACAATTATTTCATTCGTGTGGCTTTCCAAATTGCGGTCTAAAGAAACAAGAATGTGAAACAAAATGTCCTCTTTCCTGCACAGGGCTCTTACTACTGCGGCAGCTGTAAGTCCGGCTTCACAGGAGATCAGGTGAAGGGCTGTAAACCAGAGCTCAGCTGCGGCAACAGCCTCACCAACCCCTGTGATATCAACGCTGTGTGTGCTATAGAGAGGGACGGGACCGTCTCTTGTCAGGTAGGATTTCACACTTTTCTCACTCACAGTTTTATACCTGCACACACAGACTGCACATATACACTCAGACTGTCTGAGTTCCTGAAGAGTTTCATTTGTGTTGTCAGTGTGGAATTGGCTGGGCTGGTAACGGGTACCTGTGCGGGAAGGACACAGACATTGATGGATACCCAGACGAGAAACTCAAATGCAAAGATGCAAACTGTAAAAAGGTAAGCAAGGTGCAAATTGTCCACAAATGCAACTTTGCTGGAATAGGCAGGATAAAAATGATTTTACTTTAACATCTCTTCACAGGATAACTGCATCTTCGTTCCTAACTCTGGTCAAGAGGATGCTGATAGGGACGGTCGAGGAGACACCTGTGATGACGATGCAGATGGTGATGGTATACCAAACGAGCAGGTTGGTGGAGATGGTGGAAATGCTTGCAAGCACACAAGGGCTGCAAGTATTTGTTAAATGACTATTTATCCGACTAATGACTATTTTCATTATCGATTCATCTGTTGATTATTTTCAAGATCCATCCATTGATGAGAAAATAGTGAAAAATGCACATCACATTTTCCTTAAGCCCAAGAGGAAGTCTTCAGCTAGCTTGTTTTGTCCAACCACCAGTCTAAAAGCCAAAGATATTCAGTTTACACTCATGTAAGACCAAAAAAAAGCACATCATTTCAATTAAGAGGCTGGAACCAGAAAATGACGAGAATGGCTTAAAGGAATAGTTTGACATTTTGGGAAGTTCGCTGCTTGCTGAAAGATATATTACAAAAGTGATAGCACTCACATATCTGTCGGTTAAATATAATGCTATAGCCAGAAGCTGGTTAGCTTAGCTTTGCATAAAAACTGGAAACAGCTAATCTGGCTCTGTCCAAACCAGCCACTCTAAAGTTCACTCATTAATACATTTATATTTCTTATCCATACGTCATGGGAATAAACTGGCACATAACCTCCTGTAAAACCACAATGTCTTGTTAGGTTTTTGTATGTATTAAACAAATAATATAATGTGTTAAATAGTGACCTTTAAAGGTTCCAGAAGGCAGAGTCTGTTATCTTTGAACAGAGCCAGGTTAGCTATTATTCCCTTTTTTCAGTGTGTTGTGTTAAACTCAGGTGGCTGTAGTTTCATATTTATCAAGCAGACATGAGAGTTGTATTGATCTTCCTATGTAACTCTCAACAAAATGTTACACTATTCCTTTAAACAATTAATAGACCATCAAAACAGTTTTCTGTTTATCCACTAATGGATGAATCAACTAACCGTTTTAATTCCCACATGCAAGAACACACTTTCACAGATAACCAAACAAGCTTGTCCATGGGCATAAATACACTCACAGAAAAACACATGCTGTGAATGAGACCTTTGTGTTCTGTGTCTGTCTCAGGACAACTGCTGGTTAAAGCCCAACGTGGACCAGAGGAACAGCGATAAGGACAGCCACGGCGACACCTGCGATAACTGTCGTACGGTGGAGAACCCTGACCAGAGGGACACTGACAGCGACGGCAAAGGGGACGCCTGTGATGACGACATGGATGGAGATGGTATGAAGAGAAATTACATCACTACCACTGACGCTCGTGCTTATATAACCAGCATCACTGAAGGCACCCACTGTTATAACTTATTACTCTGTGTTCTCCTTCACATTTCCACCCTGCTCTTACATTAAATGATACAAGAATCACACTCATGCAGACAGTAAATTACACATCCTTCTAAATCATGTGGTAGAAATACATCCCTGTGTAGTAGCATGGGTGTTTATATAAGCCAGCTTAGGCATGAGAAGCAGCACAGCAAAAAAAAAAGTCAAGGCCAGTAGCAGTCTGACCCCAGAGCGAAACACATGCTTTGATCATTCACCAGCATGATTACACCTCAAAAACCCCCATAGGAGAGAAGATAGTTTTTCCTTATCGCTGCTGCTTGACCTTTATGCATTTGTGGTGCTGCTGCTGCCTCCCTGCGATGAATAGAAAATAGCATCTGAACACAAACTGATGTTCACTGACATAGAAAGTGCAACAGTACAACCTAGAGGGGAAATTACAAATAACATGGCTTCCAATTATTCAGTTGCTCAAACAGCAGTACGGATATAACGTCTCAATTTCTCTATGCATTCCTTAATCAAAATCTAAATTCACTGAAAGTACACTTTCATTTATTTTAATCGAAATAAATCAAATCCATTAAGTAAACAACCTCATTGATTCCATTTACGGCATCAACTGAGTAAATCCCTTGTGAGAGCCAAAGTCCAGAATAAGTGACAATGAAAACAGTATGTATTCTACTACAGTAAATATTCTCTATACGGAAAAAGTAGGGTAACTGCCACCTCTGAAGATATCAAACACGACAATAATATATATTCATTGCCTATTCACTAACCATCTTCTCTTGTAATTTGGTGAGCAGGCTTGAAGAACTTTCTGGACAACTGCCAGCGTGTCAAGAACAGAGACCAGCTGGACCGGGACGGAGACGGAGTGGGAGACGCCTGCGACAGCTGCCCCGACATCCCCAACCCAAACCAGGTCAGTCAGAGGCAGATGGACAGGCGTGGTGGAAAGTAACTGCATTTATCATGTACAATTTTAAGGTCCATTTTATGCTAACTTATACTGACATTTCAGAGGTGAATATTGTACTTCTTACTCCACTACATTTCTCAGATCAAGATTTTACATAAAAACATGTGATGAGCTGTTAAAATACAACATGCTGTTTAAGATTAAACCAGTGTCTATTTGGGGCATGTTTCAAATGTGTGTTGTTAGCAGTTCCACAAATTATAACAACATTTCCCCTTTAAACTTCTCAGATGGTTTCCTTTTAATATTCTTGTAACGCCCAACAAGGTAAAAGTGTCCCATATTTCCCCAAAAAAGTATACTACTGTGTACTTGAGAAAATTAATACAAATTTGTTTCGTTTTTTTTCTTCTTTCCTCTTCCATTAATCAGGTCACATTTATTTATTTATCTTGAGTCCCTTGGAGGGGGCCCGTCCCCTAGATTGGAAACCACTGGACAAAACTACCAAACTGAATATAAAATAGTTAAATCATCTACAAATAAAATGTTGCTTACACATTGATGCATAGGTATTAGCAATCTTATAATGCCATTTATACAAATGTATTAGTCAAAGGGGCCATTTCATTAGCAATACAGCAGATTTACTTTTGATTTTAAGTACGTTTTGCTTAAGTGCAGGACTTTTCCTTGTAATGTAGTATTTTCACATTGTTCTTTTGGTACTTGCACTTCATGTATGAGAAATTGTGCTTATAGTGAATTCTCTGCTCTTGTTTCAGTCTGATGTTGACAATGACCTGGTTGGAGACTCTTGTGACACAAACCAAGACAGGTAATAATATTGTTGCACATCTGACCGTTTTTTTTTCTACTGCTACTATTACTACAGCGCTTACTTACGTCGTGTAACCGTGTTACTTCCCCTGTAGTGATGGCGACGGTCACCAGGATACCAAGGATAATTGCCCGCTCGTGATCAATAGCTCCCAGCTGGACTCAGACAAAGATGGGCTGGGTGACGAGTGTGACGATGACGACGACAACGATGGGATCCCTGACATTTTGCCGCCAGGACCAGACAACTGTCGGCTTGTACCGAACCCTGACCAGATAGATGACAACAGTGAATATTAGTCTCAAATATGTCGCACTTTAATGCACCACACAGTCAAAACAGTTTACAGTAATGTTCAGATATTACTGCTGATCTCTTTGGATAAAACCAGAGAGATGAATGTTCATAATTTCATCTCTATGTCCACATTCTCCCTGAACTGCTCCTGACTGACCATTACAAGCCCAGTTTCACACCCACGCAGATCAAGCAAAAGCAACCTTGAGCTGATTAAGGGGCAATTTGGCTGGGTAAAAGCACCTGTACCTGCATCCATTTGTGACTCTACTTGTGTGAAAATGGGCTCTGGAGTCAGTGGGAGTGGAATGTCAATTCAAATCAAGTGAGGTCGATTCTGTTGGCGGTCAGCGAGTTCAGTGATGTAAAGTGGAGAGAGACTGGCAGGGTGCACCTAACAATCATTATTTGTGCTTCTATAAGCACGATATAGAAAATTATATTTTACCCATCTACATACACAACAGGTTGGAATTTTATTTACCCGTTTAGGAGCTTAAAACATTGGGTAAAACATTCACGCATTTGCCAAATTGAGCATCAGTAGCTCAGAATGAAAATGTCATGCCAAGAAATCTTTTTGATGTCGTAGCTGTAGTACATAAACAGTCTTAATAGTGTATCATGACTGCAAAATGGAGGGAAAACACAGTCACTTATTTCTTTTACATTTAATAATCCATACCATTTGGCAGATTTGGAACTGCATGTGGCATATTACAAAAAATACACACCAACAAATTTGCAAAAGAAACTACAGCATAGCGCTTTTTAGCATTGCAAATGCAGCATAGCAATTTGTAATTCTGAGAACACACTCACGCAGCAGGGTGTAGCCCAGAGTGAGGATCAACACAATCCATCAAAATTAAAGACAAATGTGAATAGCCTCCTCTTTTTTTCCACTTTGGCTGCATATTTGGGATGTTTTATATTCAGGCCTTGCAGCTCTGCAGTTTCATAAAAAGGACATTAATTTCCTTAGGAGACAAGCCTTTTTACCTTTTTTTTTTTTTCGTTGAAGCCAGTCTGAAATCTCTTCACTGACAGGAAAGGAAATACACTTTTTAAAATGAATAAAAGGAGCTGATCACTTTGCATAATTGACGTTACACAACTGATGTTAGTGTCTATAATGAAAAACCTACTGTTTGCACCTCTACCTTGATCATGAAACAATAATCCATCATCTTTTTTACTTCAATTTAAGACAGACTATATTGCCTCTCTGTTTGTACTTTCCCTCAGGTGATGGAGTTGGAGACGTGTGTGAGTCTGACTTTGACCAGGACAAAGTGATTGACAGGATTGACAACTGTCCTGAGAATGCTGAGGTTACCTTGACTGACTTCAGGGCCTACCAGACGGTGGTGCTGGACCCAGAGGGTGACGCCCAGATTGACCCCAACTGGGTTGTTTTGAACCAGGTGAGTGCTGAATTGTTTTCTCTTCGTGTACAGCGGCTACATGTTTAAGCAGCTATAATTTATATTTTTAGAACAATGAAGCATATAACACGTAATGTTAGGGGCGTTGCTGGTAGTGATGAACCTACAGAGAATTATCTCCTGAATCTGCAGCACCTCTCAGATTTATGGAGCTTCATAGTATCAGCTCATTGTTTTTCTGTCGCGCTCACAACTTGTAGTGTGGTTTTCGGCCACTGCAGGCAGCTGTTGTGCTCTAAAAATCCACTGTATACTACCTGCTCAGCACCAAACAGCAGACAGACATAGTTAGCAACAGTTAGTGCCTAGCTGGTGAGCATAGTGGAGCAATTAGCAACAAAAGAGCCAGAAATGTCCTTCAGCAGGTGGTGGAGACCAAAAATAGAGCTAAAAGACAGAGAGAATATTCATCACGTGGTCCAAAACAAAACTCCAAATTAATGATAATGTTTCTCTTTAACTGCTAGATGTATAAATAAGCAACTGTTTGCTAACAAGTTCACAATATCAAGACATTTAGCAAATTAAGGCATCAAAGAGCAATCTATAAAAGTTCCTCATTACCAAGTCTCTTTCTTTCTCACACAGGGGATGGAAATTGTTCAGACTATGAATAGTGACCCAGGACTTGCTGTTGGTAAGATCTAATTTCCTTTAATTTGAATATCAGTCACTAAAATAGACAATGTTCTCAATAAAAAAAACTGTCTGAACATAAATAATATACTGATTATACTTTCTGTTGTCAGGTTACACTGCTTTCAGTGGAGTAGACTTTGAGGGCACATTTCACGTAAATACAGTGACTGACGACGACTACGCCGGCTTCATCTTTGGCTACCAGGACTCATCCTCCTTCTATGTGGTGATGTGGAAGCAGACTGAACAGACCTATTGGCAGGCAACACCCTTCAGAGCTGTCGCCGAGCCCGGCATCCAGCTTAAGGTGAAAGCATAAGTCAGGTCACAAATCCCCAGCAGCAAAGTCATACTCATCGTATTTTTATCCCTCAACATATTTTCCACATTTCTGCCTTTTCCTTGTCTGTCTGCTTTCACATCCCCTTCACTTCTCTCTGGTGCTGTTCGTCAGGCTGTGAAGTCTAGATCAGGCCCCGGGGAGCACTTGAGAAACTCGCTGTGGCACACGGGAGACACCAACGACCAGGTTCGCCTACTGTGGAAGGACCCAAGGAATGTAGGCTGGAAAGACAAGGTGTCCTACCGCTGGTACCTGCAGCACCGCCCACAAGTTGGGTACATCAGGTACAACATAACAAGTTCTTGACATTTGTCTACATATTGATAAAGGAATAGTTTAACATAATGGGAGATAAACATATTCACTTTCTTACCAAGAGTGAGATGAGAAGATTGATGCCACACTCATCTGTGTCTGCTCAATATGAAGCTACATTAGCTGGTTAGCTTAGCTTAAACTAGAAACAGGAAGACAGCTAGCCTGGCTCTTTATGAAGATAAAAAAATACATCTTTAGAGCTCACTAATTAACATGTTGTATCTTGTGTATAATTAGTGTTAAAACTACAATTTACAATTATGCTAAGCTAACTGTCGGCTGGCTCCAGCTACATATTTACAGTACAGACATGAGAGTGATAACAATCGCCTCCTCCAACTCTCTGCAAGAAAGTAAATAAACATATTTCCCCAAAATGGGGAGAGGAATACACAACATGGATAAAACAAATAATAAAATCCCTTCTTGTGTTTGGTTTAGGGCACGGTTTTATGAGGGAACTGAGCTGGTGGCAGACTCTGGTGTGACTATTGACACAACCATGAGAGGAGGACGACTTGGTGTGTTCTGTTTCTCTCAAGAAAACATCATCTGGTCCAATTTGAAATATCGCTGCAATGGTAAGGAAATACATGAGTATTATGTTTTATATTGTGAATAGGTCTAACTGTGATGACATGCTAAGAAACTCTTGGCTTCTCTGTTTGCTGTTCTCAAAGCAGTTTGTTTTTAATACATGACATATTTTCATAGTATCCCATGTAAAGTGTCTGAAAAGTGGGACAGTAATAGTACTTACATTGTATCTTTTAAAAGATAAACTACAGCCTTACTTTTTCTACCGCGTTTGTCTCACAAAACCTTACTTTTCACTTTCAGACACCATCCCAGAAGATTTCCAGGAGTTCAGCACTCAGCACGGTGTTGACTCACTTTAAAGTTGAGAGAAATATAAGACACCAGATCTCCAAAGAATGCTTCTGTGCGTGGGAGTGAGAGTGTGAGAGTGTGAATGTATGTTTTTGTGTCTGTCTATCTATCTGTGTATTTATGTGTACAGTTTCTGTGCATATATGACCACAAGATTCGTAATGTGTGTGCATATTATCATGTCCGTTTCCTTTTCCCCCATTGTGTCTTCCTGTTTAATCATCTCTTAAAGATCTCTTATGCTAAATATTGTAAGTTATACCAAACATGATGCAACATGCACAAGAGTCCCCGGCAGCCTCCAGTGTCACATCACAGTAGACATTTTCAAAATCAAGGGACCATCATTAGAAAAACTGTATTTTGCCGGAAGGAAGGTTATCACCACCAGGACCTGCTTTGGATCAACCTCAGACTGATGTCTCCTACATTTTGATCATACACAGGTTGTATTTGTTCAGCGTGGTATTTTTACTCCAGATGACAGAAGTTCTGTATGACTCACATTTCAGATCGTGCCTTGTCTCACTTACTGTAGATGAATAACTAAAAGCTCAGTGTCACCTTGTTTTATCCAGATCATCTCACATCTGTGTAGTCAGGAACCTGGTCAAAATAAAGGGCTGTAAAATATGTTGAAAGTCATGTTGATGTTTATTTTAAAAGGTGATACTGTCGGGATTTATTTTCATTTTACTTAAAATGTTTACATGCGTTTGTTTAAGATGCCAAAGGAAAAGACAGTATATAGCTATACACCCTGTATATGCATACCACTTAAATGCATACAAATCAACATCCATAGCACTCATCTATGTTCTCATGAAACTGTCACATTCTCCTTTTGCTCAGGAACAAAAGGCTACTGTTTTGCTTGAGCAGGAAATACTTTCCTAATAAGAACATTCTTCTCCCTGATTAGCTGCTGAGATGAACAGAAAGACTTTAGTCTTTGCTCTAGGCAGGCGTCCTCCGGAAAAGAAACAATGATGAGTGTATTTTAAGGTATTAAGACGAGACTAGACTAGACTACAAGAGGCTACATAACATCATGCAGATTCCTGTTTTTATCAAGTATGTAAGCCTTCATTAAGTTAGTAGCATTACAGCTGATTTATCTTCAACTGAGAAAGGTAAGAAAAAAATCCCTTCTTTGATTTTTATTATATAATAAGTTTAAAGGTTCTGAATAAACAGACGTTTTTGCTAAAAGTGCTATTGTATGACGGAGAAATAATCAAATGTAACTGACAAGAATTCAGAAAACAATAAATATCAACAAATAAATAGTAGTAGAAGCTAGTTGATAGAAATCACATTTTTTACTTCTCCTGGGCTCTACTTTGCTGTCAGTCTGGAAGAAAAGCCTCTTTAACAACTGCATTTATTTATTTATTTATTTACAGACTGATTTATTGGTCGAGTAGCAGACTGCGAAGAAGGATATTCCCACGGGGGGGGTTGAAAAATCATTGCTGAACCCAGAGTTTGGCTGAGCTTTGTACCACTTTTTGTGTTTCCTGATTTATTCTGAAACTTCCTGTGTCTTTTGACTCAGTTTCTCATCTGTTATTGATTTCACCTGCGTCTTGTCACTCACCTGTTTCTGTTTCCCTCGTTTCGTGCTCCTATATGTACACTGGTTCCTCCGATTTGTCCTCTGTCGGGTCACTGTTAACTCATCCTGTGTCCATGTTGTCGACCTGTAAGTTTTTTTTGGTTTCGCATTTAATAAACTTTTGACCTGCTGGAGCCTCAACAGTCTGCAAGACACAGGTGAAATCAATAACAGATAGGAAACTGAGACAAAAGACACAGAAAGTTTCAAAATAAATCTGGAAACACAAAAAGTCATGCCGGGGCATAACACTTTGATTGCATAAAAGCAGATAATTATACGAGGTGCTGCCACCACTCAACAAGATATTTTTATCCCAACACGAATTAATCACCGAGCCTGCACCTGGTATTCAATAGTGAATGACTTTGACCACATTTTGACAGCCACGGCAGCAATCTGCAGTGCTGTGAGGAAAAGAAAAAGCATCTCCCAAGGGCCAAAACGCTCAAACAAAGGAGCAACACGAAACAAAACAATAACCAAAAAATCAAGATTTGCAAAGCCGTGAAAATATGATGGTTTGAAGATAACCATATCATGGTCTGAACAACCTCTGGACACAGTTTTTAAGAGATTGTTTTTCACTGCAGAGTTGTGTTCAGCTGCTTCCATATTGTCTTTTTATTCTTAAGAAGTATTGTAGCACGGAAGAAAGGAGGCTCCTGACAGAGCTGAGAGATCAAGAGGTTCACTGCTCACTGAACAACATAAACACACCCGGGCTTTCATGCCGAGAACTGTGACTGGGGATGTTGACGGTAACAGTGGGAAGCTCTTCGGGAAATCTGCTTTGATCACTCCTTCAAAAGGATATAAAAATAAAAAGAATACAAAACGATGCGGCAAACTGGCAGTGAGGTTTAGATTTTGGCTCACGCTTCTCTGTTGGAGTTGTTTCCACCTCCGGGAGCAAAGGGAATCATGTTCACACTGATTTAGTTTGTGTGCAGGGAGACATCGACTTGTCTGTAATTTGGGAGTAGCAGGGGAAGAGTGGATGACAATATCTGCTAATATCTGGGTCTAAATAATGAGTTTAACAGAAACACCAATGAACGTGTGCACGTTTGAATAATATCATATAGACTGGGCGATGGGGGGCTTTGTGACTTAACTTTGAGCATCCAACAGAGAGCTGTACCACATTTAATGGCAATCCATCCAGTAGTTGTTGAGATACTGCGACCAAATATACAGTATATCCAAAAAGAGTGCATGAGTAAAATTAGGAAGCTGATGGAATCAGTTATAGGATATTAGTTGTTTAGTGAAAGGCTTATATTTGTTATCACACTGTACTAAAATGACAACTGTGATAAACTCTAATGACAGGAAGTATGGACAACAACAACCAGCCTTCACACGAAGAAGCTCCAGCTCGCTTCTCTCTCTCCAGAGCTGCTGGGCTTTTCACCGGGGACATGCGTCTCTGTGGAGACTGGGTGAAAAGTAGGCGATGATCTGTCTAATCTTATATCATTTCGGATTGTTTCAGTTTGACATTTCAGCCTTTTTTTTGTAATGTAGATGATGACAGTTCACTAACCATCTGTGGCAGGACAGGCTGTGGCAATCCGACTGCTGGACTGGATTTTCCGAGGGGTGGCCCAGGTCATGTTTGTTAATAACCCTCTCAGCGGGCTCCTCATCACGGCCAGCCTCTTCCTACAGAACCCTTGGTGGGCTCTGAATGGTCTCCTGGGTACCCTCGTATCCACTGTGTCTGCCGTCTTGCTCGGACAAAACAGGTCACACGACGTCTCCTTAGCCTTTTTTGACTTCAGTGTCGAAGAAACAAAACATTTTGCTCCTACCATGAAGCCATTATTGCTGTCTCTTTCACTTATATTCCCTGGGGCTACACTTGCTTTAGCTTCCACACTGTGCTATTTTCACACTGTGTTTCTCATTTGATCGTGTTTTGCACTTATGTTGGCTACATCTGTCACATTAACCTCAGGGAAGCCATATCAGCGGGTTTATATGGCTACAATGGAACCTTGGTCGGCATGCTGATGGCTGTTTTCTCTGCCAAAGGAAGCTGGTACTGGTGGCTGTTGTTGCCAAATGTGTTCATGTCCATGTTGTGGTAAGGGTTACCTTCAGATTCTTGTGATTCAATTGCCTGCACACGCTTGGTAACTGCATACTATTAACTGGAAAGAGACAAAGACAACAGCATGCAGTGAACGTCAGGAACAATATTCAAACTCACCAAAGGTGACTTGTTTCTGTATTCTAAAAGATGTGACTCTTCGTTAAGCCCCGCCCCTCTTAGTTACTGTTGCTACCCGCCTGTCAATCTGTCTAAAAGGTCAGTAATAATCCCTAATTGACCATTTGCTAAACCCTGACCCCTGTTGTGTCAGTTTTGCCAGTGGCTACTGTCTCGCAGATTTTATCAGCTGGCTAATTAATCTAACAACCCCGTCTCTAGTTGACTTATTTTAAAACTAGAATTCTGTAAAAGGGTTTTTCCATTTGGCTTACATAATTGGACAAGCAAGACAGAAGTTAGATTAGTGCTTTACTATTCATATTTTCAAACAGTATGTTGCAGAGGATGCAGACTGACGTAATGATAATATGTCGATTAACAATCTCTCAAAAGTTGGCCAGTGTAATGTTTGGCCTTTGAAGTAATGCTGGGTAAGTAACCATTTCCTGCTTCTGTTCGCAGCTCGGTGGTCTCCAGTGCTTTGTCCTCAGTTGCCAGCAAGTGGGATGTCCCAATATTCACCCTGCCCTTTAATATTTTGATGTGTATACATGTTGCAGCAACAGGAGCCAACCACCCCTACTTTCCAGAGGTACAGTACAGCCCTGCTATACAGGACGCACACGCACAGTGCTCTGATGCAAATTAACCTTTAACCTACTTTTTCTGCTTTTTCAGATGGATTTCCAGACAAATTACCATCTGCGCCCTCCTAATGACTCCATCGAAAGACTCAATATCTCTCAGGTATAACAGGAATGAATAATGCATTATAGTGGCTATATTGCATAATGTAATCTTAATTAACAAACAGTGCTAATTCTTTAAAATGGAAGCTTTCCATTTGCAGCTATTCCTGTCGGTGCCAGTTGGTGTTGGCCAGGTGTATGGCTGCGACAGTCCTTGGTCAGGAGGCCTCATCCTTCTGGCCCTGCTGCTTTCCTCACCAACTATCTGTTTTCATGCCATGTTGGGCTCTGCCGCTGGCATGCTGTCTGGTAAAAAGACCCTCCCATTTGCAGAGAAATATACATAATGTCTGCTGAAGCAACAGCGGGAGCTTTGGTTCTTCAAAGGGCACCATGGCATTTTGGTTAACGAACCATGGCGTGTTTTCTCAAATAACGCTGTATAGCCTGCGTTTGTTGATTCAGATTTCAAATCTGACATTTGTGCAATTGTTTGTTATTTAATAATTAATTGCATGGGTATGTTGAGCTCTTCTCTGATGTGTGGTGCAGGACTTGCTCTGGCAGCTCCTCATGAGGCCATTTACTCAGGGCTGTGGGGATATAACAGTGCTCTATCCTGCATTGCCATTGGAGGCGTCTTCTATGTCATAACATGGCAAACCCATCTACTGGCTCTAATATGTGGTAAGCTCGACGAACAGCATGATCACTATTATTCAGGTTGATGCACATAAAATGTTTTTTATTAAAAATGTAAAAATATGTTTCTGTCCAGCCCTGTTCTGTGCATACATGACTGCAGCGATGTCAAAACTGATGTCTATGGTAAGTAAGGAACTTTCTTCCCCAGTCAAACTCAATAAATGTCATCTGAACACCCAGATGTCTCTCATTTCTTGTTGCTCCTCTCCTATGACATCCCCCTTTCAGCTTGCATTACCAGCCTGCACGTGGCCTTTCTGCCTGTCCACTCTCATCTTCCTCCTCATTTCCTCTGAGATTCCAGCCATCTGCAGACTGCCTCTGTCTGTGGTCTCCTACCCCGAGGAAAACTGGCGCTACCAGAGACAATTAAAGGCCTCAGAGAAAACTCAGCACATTCAGCAGAGCAGCAGCCAAGAAGAGGCCCCAGTGAAGGAACACGGAGGGCCAAATGTCCGGTTGGTGGTGGAGAGGGGCTGCAGTGAATCTGTTTGAGTCAAGGAGAAGCTCTATTGTCCTGACATTTACCTCTTTTATAATGAAATTGTTGGAAATATAGGAAAAGTAAGGTTATATACAGTTTTGGTATTTCCTCTCTTGCATAACAGTATTTGTTATATAAAATGGCTGGCATTTCAGTGAGTAATGTCTTTCTAAATAGGAGATATTTTCTTATGCAATATAGCTCTTCTACACAGAAGAGGGCAGCACTTTCCAAGGAAAGATAAAACCACCGTTTCTGCATGCAAATCTAATAAGACTGAGCAGATTTGAATGTGGGAATACGATTATGTATACAAACTTTGTTGCAATAATACACGTTATTGCATACAAAGAAAATATCAACAATAAACTGTCTTTCCTTGTCTCAACAGCGTTATTGTAGTGGTTGCTGTGAGTTGATTTAAAATGCAGTAGTGTTTCATCAGCGCAGACCTTGAGCGGTAGGGGAGGTTTCATAAAGAGCTCCCCCAGCTAAAACACCCTCTTCTCTGCCAGGCATAAACCATCACTGCCTTCTGTACTCCAATCTGTCCCATTGTTTTCTCTGATTGTTTCCCTTTTACCTCTCTTTTGGTTTCTTGTTGTGCCTCTCTGTCAATTTGACGTTTTTATAAATCCTTTTTGCTTATCTACTTCTCCACTTCTCCAAATCTCCTTTCTGCCATTAATCTGTCTTCTGTCTTCATCTCTTCTTCTGAGGACAGCTTATCTTTTTTTCCTCAAGCAAGAAGATTTTGATCTCTGTGAAAAACAGCTCCCAAGATGTCACCTGATAAACAAACAGAGCTCTGTCTGGGTCTCTGTCTGCATTTATATTTACATTTATGAGTAAATCCTTGTGTGTCTGTATTGCCATCTGCCTGTCTATGTATCTGGCGCATGGCTTCAGTTTAGCCAGTGCTACATAAGAGACAGTCACACTCCCAGACATGTGGGAGCTGTGGTACATTGGGGGAGAAGGTGCGAGACAAGGGAAGGGGGAGTCGCAGAAAATGAGAACATCTCATTTTCTTGCCTGGTGATAAAATATGACTTGTTATGAATGTTTTTCTTTTCTTGAATGTCTAAAATGCAATTTTTCTATTCTCTCTGCCCCCGCATTTAAACCGAATACCTACTCAAATCAAACACGTCTCTACTTCAAATTCTAAAGGCATTACAGAAGGAAAATTTCCTCCATGCTGCCAGTTAGCATTTTCTCTCATGCGCTGCAGCCTGTAGGTAAAAGTGACCTTAGTCAGTGGATTTTTCTGTGGCCTTTTACACAGCGTTGATTCATCCAGCGACCTTTGAAGGACACGATAAGTGTTGGCAGTGGGACGACGTGAGATGGGGTTGGTGTCACTTCCCTTGTGTCAGTGTTGTGTGCTCACAGCAGAGTGATTCACCTTTCCGAATCCCCTGCAGGCAGCACCTACTGCTCCCACAAAACATAAACTGAACTAGCTGAACCTGCTAAGGATGAAAACTCACCACACAGTCACGTACACCTGCATGATACACAGATTCAAAAAACATCAAACTATGTGCTTGTGTCTCTGTACTGGCTGTTTGTCTACCCCAACTGTCTGTCAGTTAAGAATAGCACATCTTAAATAACAGTGTAGGGCAAAGTATTTTATAACTGTAGTTAAAACTTCTGTGTCAACAGAAGGAAGATAACAGCATAAAGGACACAAGAACAGCTGAAGTAAGGTCCATTGTAATGGTGGGTGTTACTCTATGAAATTAGATTTGTGGTTCTAGGTGTATAGGAAGAGAGTGCACCTCTTATTCTTTGTTTCAAACTGGGGATGTTGCAGTTCATTGTACCCATAAACCACAGGGGCACCCCCCTCATTCATCGTATTGTGTAGCCAAGAGCTAAACAGCTAAGTACAACTGAAGTCGATTTATTTTTAAATTAAATTAGAATGTCAACCTGATGATGGCGCTAGAGGAAAAGTCGGGGCATCACTGAAGTTATTACAACTCATCCTGGGGCGGACAAAAAATGTCTGTACCAAACTTCAAAGTTATATATTTTACAGTGATCGATCCAATAGTTGCTGAGCTATTTTCAGTCTGGAACTAAATGGCAGACCAACTGACAGATGAGTAAATGGGGAGGATCTTCTGGGAGAACCCGGACTCATGACTGCAGTATTCCTCAAATCATGGATGCAGCCCTGGTAGTCTTTCTGTGGGCAATTCTGCTTTTTATTTAATTACTTATTTCTGTTTCTTTAAGGCTACTAAATCGGTTGGATAAATGGGCATAGATATTTTTAGGTAAGCTAAACAGCTTTCACAATGTCTTAAAGCAGACAAAAAGGGAGTATTCTACTGACGTTTTTTTAAAGTTATAAAACAATAAATCCTTGATTTTTTTTTAAATCCTGTAAAATCGGGGTCACAAATACAAGCAGAGATAGTAGCGGTTCAGTGCATGTACTACTGAGCATGTGAGAACACCAAACAACACCACAAGAACACTGGGCTGCATGTAATGTGTCCTCCTCCTGTCCGCCTAACAATAACGGTGTCGGTGCAGCTTGGTACTTTAATTAGCATTATTATCTCTCAGACTGACAGCCAACTGTGTATGTGTTTGTGCGAGAGCGACAGCGTGAATGTGTGAAAAACAGGCCAAACACACAGTCAGCCTGTTCCCGTGGGCGTGAAGAATCGGCGCAGTGTAAGAGGCTGCTCTGATTCACTCTATCCTGCTCAATCTGTGAATACTATGTAAGAGATGCGATCTGGTACATGACGCTCCGGGCTCAACATGTTCATACCAAATTTGTCTGTCGTTTCCTGTAAGACGAAAAGAGAATCCCCAGGAAACTCCAGCCCCCATTGGATGTATGAAGCATTACAGCGGAGGAAGCACTGCCATGTATGTACGCTCCCCGTGACACTGATTTCCATATCCATGGCTGCAGAGTCGACTCTGTGTGTGTCGTAATCCTCTAGTATGTGTAGTGCGATCTCTAAATAGAAATAGTAAAAGCAGAATTCAAAAGAGCAACCTTCATGTGGTGATGAAGTTAAAGTCAACAAGATTATGTGGGTCTGTGAGATATTTTTTTTTATCACACAAGCCCTCATTTAGAGACCAATTACTTCTCGTATCTTTACAAAGTAGATTCTTGGTTAGGGACTGTACAGAAATGATTAGCGGGAAGGGTTATCTATGTTTTCATTCAACATTTGTTATACAGTATATCATATAATATAGTATAATTTCTATATACTAAAAAATGTTAATTATTGGTTCTGGCAAGGCATTCAGCATCTTTCAGTCAACATGCTTTTGAGGTGATATCTTGAATTTTCACAGGAGGAAGATATTTGAACACTTACCAAACAACACAAGGTTTTAACACCTCTCCTTACATAACTGGAAGCTGCCCTTTGCTTCCACAGCTGTTTTGCTGTTGGTTATTAAGTGGCTTATTTGCAGTGTCTGTTGCATTGCACTGCAGTTTCTAAGCAGAACTGGAGGGAGGAGGGGAGGTGCATTTACATAAACCTGCACAATCTAATGGATAGGAGAGCCATTCAATTAACATGACCTCTGTAAAGCTTGTTAGACTTTTCTGTGAAACTCCATTAACAGAACCATTTGGGTCCGAGTTAAAACTCCACCTCAACCAGCCACAACACTAGAATCAGTTTTTGACTTCTAATGGAGTATTTTCACACTGAAGGTTTTTGTTTTGGTAAAGGATCTGAATACTTCTTTTACCACTGCTGGTGCTATTTCATTGAATTGCATTAAACTGTATGTGAACATGTAACCACTTATTGATTATACAGCCTGAGTGGCTGCTCCTTCACATACTGACTGCAGAATTATAAGTTGCTTAAAATAGCTACTCTAAAATCCCCCACTAAAATAAGGAACAAGCAGTTCAGTCCCCTGCATCCTCTCACCCACAGCAAAGTTACATAGCCTTAATTTATTTAATTCTCGTGTTCAAATGTACAAAATGTGCTTGAACTTTATTGTGGGCTCCATCAGCTAACTGTCTGGGCAGCCAGCAGGAACTTGTTATGCATGTCTGGTCGTTCTGTTCCGTCTGTGGCAAAAAAAAAAGAAGGGAAAAAAAGGACTCTCTGTACTGTGTCGTGACTGTCTGCTCGGCTCTGTCTTCGAGAACTCCGGAAACAAGCCTCGAGATGGAGAAGGAGGCAGCAACATCCGCGTGATCATCGCCGGAGCGCCAATGGCTCTCCGCCGAGCCGAGTGAGGACACCGGCATCCCCTGCCGCGCGTGAGGAAATGGGCGTGTCCGGGGAAAGCTCGGTCACGCTGCGTGGGTGGGTGAGCGTGTAGTAACGGAGCCGCCGCGGTGGTATTTAACGGAGAGCCGGACAGGACGAACACAGCCCGACGGAGCCGAGCGAGTTCAGCACCAGCGCGACTGGACAGCGACACGTAGCCCAACCTTTCAAACAAACCGCTCCGACAAGCAAACGATCTGACAGCCGCCATGGTTCTCATCTGGACCCAGTTCGGTATGAAGCACAAAAATGTCAATGTCAAGTGCAAAGTGCGAGTTATGCACAGGGGGGACAGCTCAGGCTCGTCTTCGTCAGCGGTAAGTACATTTTTGAGAGTTTTTTGTTCCCCTTTGTCTTTTAAAAGCTGTTAAATCATGAATTAAGTCAACAATTATTGGAATGATAGTAAATTGAACACGCTGCTGTAATATTTAAGTTAAATACAAGGCATGTTATATAAGTAAATTCGCTTTAAAACAGTGACATTTGATGTACCGGAATCTTTCTGTATGTCTGTTGCTGTGGATTCATTCAAATGAGAGAGTCGCTGATTCGCCAATCACTGCAGAGAATCTCGGTCGTTGGGGGAAATCTTCTTTCTCCCCCCCCCCTCACGATTTCCCCCCTTCTCTCACGTTGTGCTGTGCATCAGCCTATAAAACATCACGGATATGCAGTTGCACAGCAGCACAGAGATAAGGGTGTTTTCCCAGAGAGTGTCTTTGCCGAGGGCTTATTTCTCTGCATATTAATAGACACTGTGCAGCAGTTGGTGTGGAGGATGTCCGGTACATCATCCATCCTGTTTTGTATTCTAGAGGGTGAATTGTTTTAATTTACATGCATATTAGTTATTCATCAGCAGCCTTTTTGCAGCATCTATCACGTGTGATTTCAAATATGCAAAGAGAATCAATTCTTTCACCAGGTTTTTATGATTGGAGATATGACAAGTAAATGTTCTAATGGCTGATTGTTCTTGTTTCCACAGGAAGGCACCAAGTCTGAGCAGGACACGCCCTGCCTGTCCATCAAACCCACTGGCAAGGACTTCTACAAAGTCCTGGGTCTCTCCCCTGAATCCAACGAAGATGAGATCAAGAAGGCCTACAGGAAGATGGCTCTCAAGTATCACCCAGACAAGAATAGCGATGCTGATGCAGAGGACAAGTTCAAAGAGATCGCAGAGGCCTACGAGATCCTGACTGACCCCAAGAAGAGAAGCATATATGACCAGTTTGGAGAAGAAGGTGAGAGTGAGGGAGTTTTGACACTGTGGGATTTCATTTAGAGGAGTTAAATAGCTCAAATAGTAACCATCTGGATAATTACTGTAGCATAGGCTGGTGCATTAAGTATTCATGTCACCATCAAGGCTAAGTACTGATGTGCAGTCAGAGGATCATAACTAAAACACCTCCACTCCTATTAAACCAGTTAAACACGTGCAGCATCTAGCTGTGAGGCTGATCAATTATTCAGGGAGCAATGAAACTTCTTAATAGCTGATGTTTGGTAAACCTTCTAGAAAGAGATGCAGCAACAGCAATGAGAATGAAGAATCAGATAAAGC
This sequence comes from Nannoperca obscura, assembly GCA_036024295.1. Taxonomy (NCBI): domain Eukaryota; kingdom Metazoa; phylum Chordata; class Actinopteri; order Centrarchiformes; family Percichthyidae; genus Nannoperca; species Nannoperca obscura. The sequence goes on from JAVQJL010037564.1 coordinate 21,042, forward strand.
TTCAGATTTTAATGAATTTAACTAAACTTTCTTTTTTTTGTTTGTTTAAAGGTCTTAAAAATGGAATGTCAATGGCGGGCCAAGGCAACAATTTTCGCAATAATTTCCACGGTGATCCCCACGCCACCTTCTCCTCCTTCTTCCATGGCTCTGACCACTTCGACATCTTCTTTGGCTCCGACGCTGATGGTGAAGATGACCTCTTCAACCCCTTCAGACGGTTCCCCTTCAGCCACGTGGGCGGGTTCACCGGCTACGAAGGCGGGCTGCGAAGAGGCCAGCGGCGGCTGCAGGGGGAGGAGGTGGTGCACGACCTGCCGGTGACACTAGATGAGATAATGCACGGCTGCACCAAGCACGTCAAGATCGCCCGCAGCCGCCTCAACCCAGACGGCCGCAGCCTGCGATCTGAGGACAAGGTGCTAAATGTGGTGGTGAAGAAAGGCTGGAGAGCGGGCACCAAGATCACCTTCCCCAGGGAGGGAGATGAGACACCCAACAGCACCCCTGCAGACATCACCTTCATTCTCAGGGACAAGGAGCACACCCAGTACAAGAGAGACGGCTCCAACATCGTCTACACGGCCAACATCACCCTCAAAGAGGTGAGTTTGGTGCATTTACATCAGGTCTATCGGGGTCAAGAGTTTGACTCCCACAGAGGCCATCAGTCTTAACCAAATGAATGATTTGTTATGAAACATGGGGCTGGTCTATAAGTAGATATTTTCCAACCACTTACACCTACTCAGAGAAAGGCTAAATCCATCCACCGCTTTACATAACCACTGAATGATGCATTCTCTGAAATACCAAAGAAAATCGAGTAATGCATCAATAAAACATAAGCCAGAAGGTACGATTTCTGCCAAAAAGCAGGGAGGATAATGTCTTTGATTGCATTCAGAGGACAGAACACAGTGTTCTGTAATGGGCATCTGAGCCCCCAGCTTACAATTGGCTGATAGACCCCCACCAACAGAACAGCAGCAGTTTGCCAGCGCCTCCGTTACCTCATCAGCCCCTGCAGAGTGAGGGAGAGCAGGAGCTAAATTTAGCCTCTGCACTGATTGCCCCCACGAATCGCACTTGACTCTCCCTCTCAGCTACTATGTGTGCCGCAGACTCTTCTGCCTCGACAAGGCAGGCAGCTTTTTTGGCTCGCTGTGTCGCTGGCTCTCACTTCCACCAACCCACACACAGATTAGCAGGGTAGCAGTCACAGAGACTGGCATTTCAAAGAGCTCCTCCATCTTCCTTTGGCTCCCTTCAGTCACTAAAGCACTTAACACCCACACAGAGCCAGTAAATAGAGCAGCGATTATGACATCTCTAACACCGGTTCGTTGCATAACATAGAAAATCGTTGAAAGAAGAAAGACAGACGCTCCATATTTATCCATTATGTAACTTGAAGCTGTTAAAAATCAAGCATTTAATTGATTTTTTTGTTTTTTGCTCCAAGTGTTCTTCACCCCAGTCATGCCACTCAGACAGCCTCATGTAACTTGTTTTAAATATAACTGGTCTACAGAGCTAACCTTTCTTTCCTTTCCCCCCCCCCCTCCAGGCTCTCTGTGGCTGCACAGTAAACGTCCCAACACTTGACAACCGGATGATGCCTCTGCCATGCAGCGATGTTATTAAACCAGGTGCTGTCCGGCGGCTGAGGGGCGAAGGTCTGCCCCTGCCCAAGAGCCCATCCCAGCGAGGCGATTTGGTGGTGGAGTTCCAGGTGCTCTTCCCCGACAGGATCCCACCGCAGTCCCGCGAGATCATCAAGCACAGCCTGGCCCAGTGCTAGCCTGCTTTATTTAATGACCTTAGTGACACAGCTCCACCGTGTGTGTGTGTGTGTGTTGTTATCAATTCACAAAACACAGCCTTGCCCAAGGTGCTAGTATCACAACCAATCACAACCTCTTATTGTGTTTGGAGACGGCAAGCAGCGCTTAAGTGAGTTGTAGTTCAGCGAGGAGATGACTTTCTGCAGGTGTGAGGCATGATGCACAACAACTATGATGCTACACAGAGCTGGGAGTTCAGAAGTGATGAATGGGGTCTTTGGTATCTGAGGGCGTCCATTGACTCAATAGCCTTTCTCTTGAATGAAAAGGTAAACTTTACTGTTATACTTGCAAACCTCTGGCAGGATACCAGTGTGCTATTCGAGTCTTTATAGACTTCCTTAAACCTGAATGGTAGAAACGTGTGAAGAAAAAAAAAAAACTTTGTTATAGTTATATGGTGTTCATATGACTGATCTTTTGCATTGATTTATTACAATAGCAAAATGTACTTGTGTACAAAGATCTACTTTGTGTACAAATGGCAAAAACATTGTCTCTAAGAGAGATTCATCTGTCAAATGTTCTATTGAATTATTAGACATGTTTATATACATATATATTCTGCAATGTTGAAATATTATTACCTGATAGAGACATGTTTGAAAGCATGAAAAATAAAGAAAAATACAGAAATGAACTTTTGTTCTCCACTGTTCTTTGTGATAAACATGTATTTTTACTCATATACATGGACTACAACAGTCCTCATCAAACTATCAGACCAGCGGTGGAATGTATAACATTTACATTTACTCAAGTAAAAATTCAAGGTATTTGTACTTTACTTGAATATTTCCATTTCATGCAACTTTGTACTTCTACTCCGCTACAATTCAGAGGCAAATGTTGTACTTTTTACTCCACTACATGACAGCTTTAGTTAAGTTACTTTTCAGATACCCTTCCTGTCCAGTGGAAAAACACATATCTCCAAATGTGGTGATTTTGAATGTGAATGTTTAAGTGATCCTTTAAAGGGTTGAGAAAATCCTCCTACTTCTTAAGATAAGCTATATTTTAAATAAATGCATTCACTGGAAAACGCAGAGACTATGATGCATTGCTGTAGATTAAACTCCCAGTAAATAATGCAGTTAAAATTAGCGCAACCTTAAAACATCTACAGTAATAAAATGCAACATGCACATTAATGCAGAAGTTATATTAATGCAAAAACATTGTATATGATGGTAAAAGACTCTCTGGAAGCATTTTCCTGCAGAAAGAGTATTTTAAATGTTGATACTTTAAATACATTTTGCTAACATGTACTTACATACTTTTACTTAAGTGAGTGATCTGAAAACGTCTTCCACCGCTGTGTCAGGTACTGCAGTACCAGAACATGACAATCCAGAGGAAGCAAGAAGATCATCACTGCAGAACTTCAGATGCAGTGACGAAGGAGTTTGGCCACCTGCTGCCACCTAGCGGCGAGCGGTTGCCACGACAGCGCGACACATCCTGCACGTGATGGGGCACACCTGTTGATCTGGAAATCGACGTGGCTTCCAACTGAGTGCGCGCCGCATGGTCGTCTCACGTCAAGCCTTTGCTCCGTTAACACGGTCTACTATGATGAAGACAAGGGGGATAAAAGATACCACTCACATTTGCAGACTGTTTACATTTGAGAAGCAGGCTGGCATGTTGCAGCCGGATCAAAAATGCTTCCAAACACAAAGTAGTCCACATTGATTGACACACCAAACCACCTGCGCATTCAGAGACAACGTGAAATCTCAATTGAGATCAGCAATTCTCCAAAATTCACCATTTATGTCCTCTGGAATGAAATGTCTCAAATAAGTCAGACCGCACCACCAGATCTGACTGAAGGTTACCCTGTGACAAACCTGACTTTAGTCGTCCTTTTGCTCATACCCTGTGTGGTCATTCTGCTTCTGCTGAACTGCCTGTTCCTGGGTTACAAGTTAATGATCCTGTCAAAGAAGAACAACAGACAGACGCGAGAGGACACAGAGGAGATGCTTTTGCAGTCCACCCTGCAGAGAGTCCGACGAATATCGGACGTGGCGTTTCCCCCGCTGCAGGACGGGAGGAGAGCTTACATGTCTCTGTCGGAGCCTGTCCTGCCTCACCCCGTCACCTCTTCCAGGGCTTCTTCCAGGGAGAGGGCCGGGGTGGACCACAGGCTCCGGCTCCTGAGGCCAGATGGTGCCACCGGCTCAGGGTCTCTGAGGGCGCCGAGCACCATCCGGGCCGCCTCCTCTGCGACTGGATCCCCCTTAAGACCCGACCTGCCTTTCGGATCACGGACGTACGGCTGGTGTAAAAGCGCCCCGGTTTTACCGCAGTCCAGTGATTCAGAGGCTGAAACCAGAGTGAACCTTGTTCCGCCAAACTCTCCAACGGTGAGTGTCAATAACTCAAGTCAAGGACCATTGTGGAGATATTTTAGTTGTGGACATTAACTTAATTATTCAGTGTTTGGTAATGCTTTAGGCCAACCACGCCAATACATGCAGGTTCAAATTCTAGTAACTAACAGCTTGGCCTGATTAACCTGCTTGGGGCAAGTTCAAATAAATGCACCATGTAAGCAGGTAAAATAGTGAAGGTCTTTTAACTAGATTTTGACACGAGGCCTCAAGATCAGCTGATAAAGCAGGACCCACCTTTAGGCCCTTATTATGTCGCCTGATATTTGCTTTAGTTTATTGTATAGTCCCATATTACCAAACAAACCTTTGAGGGCCCCTGGAGGTCTGGGGGCCTGGGGCACTTGCCCACATTGCCATGTTTTTGATCCAATCATGTTATACAGTGAACTTTTATGGTATTTTTAAATACTGAAGCAAGAAAAAACATGTTGATCTTGACCTGCATATATACATATTTGTTTGTCAGCACAAATATAAATACTTCAGCCTAGTGCTGTAAAATATAAAAATGCCTTTAAATCTTTAATGTCCACTTTCTCTTCCCTCTCAATGAGGGTTTTATTGTTGTTGCTGTTGGTTTTGATTTGAATCAGTTCTTGCTTTAGGTGTAGTTTCCAAGCATCAATGTCATATTTTTAACATACATTTCTTATAATTACTTTCAGATATACTAGTACATCACCGTAGCTCCCTGTCTGTCTTATCTTTGGTACAAAAGCTCTCCTTGCTGTTGAGGCACCGCAGTCCTCTTTGATCACACGTCTGTCAGCGTGTTAAATAAGCCTCTTTTAAAGTTTGTGTTTGCGTGGGTGAAGCTCTCTTCTGTGCCTGTCCCCGTGGCTGTCACTGCTTACACTAACCACCCCACCCTGCTCACTTGGCTTATTCCATACAAATAGTCCTACACTCAGATTATTACTTTAAAAATAACAAAACTGGAATGTTCACCCATGATCCAACCTTCAGCATGAAGTAATAAGGTATTCCTAACTCAAAATGTCTGTATGTTTTCCTTTGTTCACAGCAGGAGAGAGAACATGTGGGTCACATTCGTCGGAGCAGTACTTACGAGATGATGACAGACGTGAACCCGGGCGTTGCAGTGCTCGTATTTGACAAATTAGACATGGAGTGCGAGTACACCAACCCGCCTTCAGAGACGTCCTGCCTGAACGCGTCTGCAGTGGGCCCTGGACTGGACAGCGACTTTGGTGCAAGTGCAGGTACGCTTCGGTCTCCTTCAGCTGTACTGGAATCAATATGTCTGTCATTAATAACTAATGTTACTGCTGCATCAAACTGGCAAACACAAGAAGACAGAATCTCACCAGAGAGGGTCGTAAATTGGCTGAGTTAAATCTTGTAGGGAGCAGTTTTGCTGGTTTAATGCAAAAGTCCAAGAGAGTTGTTAAGAAAATGACGGCTTCAGAGGAAGAAAACGTTTCTTTTTAAATAAAAAAACAAAGTTATGAGTAATACATTAGTTTGTGGATAACAAGGTGAGCACGGATTTAAAGTAATGTATGCTATAAATATCGAAATCATTATAATATTATCATTTAATGGTAAAGGAGGCAAGTGTTACTACTTCCAGTCTGCTTCTTCGTAGGGAAGTAATGGATAGATAGATAGATAGATAGATAGATAGATACTTTATTAATCTCCAAGAGAAATTTACAGTTCCAGCAGCTTGAAAGGAGGAAACAAAGGGCATGCAAGTTACATTAAAGTGCGAAAAGAA
>JAVQJL010037566.1:0-10058 GCA_036024295.1 Nannoperca obscura
ACGCATGGCTACAGGAGACTTGCGAAGGATTCATTCACCATTAACACTAGTCAGAGGGCGTTCACGGGTGCCATCAGAGTGGAAATGACTTGTGGTGTAAATTGGGAATGTATATTAAGCTCTATTCCATCACCAAAAAGGTATTGTATATTGTACTGTATTGTACCTGGGGTGGTTTTCTGAACTGGACATGTGATGTTTTTGTTTTTGTATTACATTGTTGTTTATGTCTAGGTGATAGGCGATTCAAATTTTCTGTTGATCAGGAAGTTGTTAGACCACATCAACTGCCCTGCTTTGGCCTTGAGCTACACTTTCTCTTTGTTTTATGTCTTAAACATAAAATACCCAAAAGAGGATGTCACTTACCCCTGAATTTAAACAAAGGTAAACAACATATTGTTTGTTTTGAAATGTTGTGCATAGAGCATTTGGTTGTGATGCTGTTTATTGAATTGTACATGGTACAATTGTATTGGTACAAAGGCCAGATTGTAAAGTATTGTAGATGGCAATTTGATAATTTCATGGTCTTCAAATTCAAATACAAAACTTTTGCACATCCAGACATGATGTAAATGTAGTGTTGACGTTCTTAAATTCAATACTGTAATGGAAAAATACTACTATTAGTTCTAGTTCTTTCTCAACTTGGTTTGAAAGTTACTCTGTAGTTCAGTTTCATTAATTTCATTACTTGTGTGCGATTCTTTTAGTTACTTGTAACTATAAACAATATATCCATTTCCATAGGAGTTAGGGAACAAAACAACTACACATTCCTCTAAGACGCTTGCAGTTCCTGTAAATATACAACTTTGAGAATATCTTTGCTTTTTTCAAAGCTCAAAATGGAACTAATAGCAATTTTTTTTATAGATTATAAAAGCTGCAGCCCTATGTTTGTATGCATGTTTGGGCTGGTACTTATTTGTTGTCATGTATTTGAAAATTATTTTAAATCTTGAAAGTTATTTTGTTTTGAAGTTTAAAAGGTTATTGTGACCACCCTTTGGTGCAAGACCATTATTGTACAGGTGCATTGCTCATTACTGAATGAATTGTCGTTTTTAATGTTTTGTTTGTTCTTAAAAGTAAAAGTGTCTTCCACAAAACAAGTACTTGTTATTTCAGTGTCTGTTAACATGTTTAAAGCAAACAAAAGCATACTGAATAATACAATGTTTGCTAGAGGGAAAAATTTACTTGGAAATAAACATGTTCAATTTGTACATATTATGTTGGATTTACTTGATCCTGTTGCTGTATTAGCTTTTTAAATATTTATCACATTAGAACATTACATTGTTCTGGTGATGGATACCAGTCATTATTGTATTTTAGCATTGTTTTAAAGTGGCAAAAATACATAGCTACTAGTGACTGCAGAATTGTATATTTCAGCTTTGAAGAAACTCCATAGAAATTGTTGCTTATTGGCAAATGCCACCATGATGCCACCACAAAATTTTCTGTTTTAGTTTTGAAGGAAGTGTGTAAATGTTACAGAGGATATACTGTGAATCTACAGAATTTTCTGTTTTAGGGTTGAAGGAAGTGTCTGTAAACTTTACAGAAAATGTACTGGTAATTTTCTGCCAGGACATTATATGTTTTTCTCCGGATTTCTCTCTTACAGTGTGTAGTTAATTTGAACGTCTTGTTACTATTCACAATATTTAAAAGTCTGTCTAGTTTTTCTTTTTAATTGTTACTAATAAGGGCATAGGTCATCAAATGCAACAATCTAATAACGTTAACGTTACATAATGGTTAAACGCTGTAATAACTGGTAAACATACATTTCTACGAGTTATGAGGTATTTACTAGTTTAACGGAAATAGCTGACATTTACATTACTTGCATTTAGCTTTGTAGAACCAGTAAATAAACACTCTATACACACTCCATCACAGCAAGCAAGACAGTATAGCCGTAGCCAACATACTAAAACAAATGTCATAGTGACATAAAGTTAATAATTTACCATCCAGAAATGTCCTGTTTTTGCCTTGATTCTTGAACTTGTTCAACTTGTTGCACTGCTCTGTTTTCGCCGGCGGCCATGTTTCTCCCAGTTTTCACACTTTGACAAGTTAGCAAAACAGGGGTGGGGTCAGAGTAGGAAGCGGAACTTGTTCCGGAACGTATATGGTTGCACTGCTCTGTTTTCGCCGGCGGCCATGTTTTTCCCAGGTTTCACACGTTGACAAGTTAGCAAAACAGGGGTGGGGTCAGAGTAGGAAGCGTAGAGGCTTATTATCATTTAAATAGACAGGAGCTAAAACTGAGCAGGGAAAAAAGAGGTGCTCTAGCAATAGTCAGTATGAGAGTTGTGTTTTTTAACATTAAGGCATGTAAACCTATTCTAGCAGAACACGCAAATAGAAGTATGAACCTGAAAATGAGCATGTTATGTCCCCTTTAAGTTAGCTCGTTAGCTTGTTAACTTCTATTTTACAGTTCACTTACCTGCCAACAAGCTACGGTTTAACTGACAGCCTGTGACAGTCAGCGGCCTGTCAACAGTCACAGTCACCTGCCAGTTGTTTAGGCATTTGACGTTTGTATTAAGTCATTAATTTGAGTTTCGCCGCAATTATTTTTAATAAACTAGACCACATCCTGTCCGCATACATTGCTCTGAGGCAGAGGTCACAGACTCAAAGCAAATCTGGCGCATCATCAAAATGTTTTCAATGATCTTTAATGGTGACATTGTTCAGTTTTATCAGCTACATTGTGAATTTATTAGGTGATACGAGTTTAAAATCACACATTTATTCATTTTAAAGTAAGTGTATTATTAGTTGAGTGAGTGTACTGTACTGTACTTTCATATGAATTGTTGTATAAACATAAGTAGAAATTGGGTCTGAATCTTTAAAAAAAAAAAACTTTAAAACTTTAAAAACAGCTTTATTCTTTTTAGGCATAATAAAAGAATATGTTTGACCATCAGAAAATTTTATTTACCCACATCAGGTCATCAAACAAAGTAAATTATAAGCTATTTTTTCCTAACATGCGCACAGTTTTTGCAACTCTGTTACTAATGTTTAAGTCAGTTTTTAAATAACATTTAAAATTCTATTGCAGCATATTTTTCTGTTTTCTAGGAATAATTAATACATATGTTGAATGTAATATTTTTAAAGTCCTTAATATACAGTGCAACCAAGACACTTCCCTATTTTGTCACTTTTCATTGTATAATAAAGACTTTATTCAAGTTATTTTTGATTTTTTTTTTAAATTACCAATTGGTGAGTATTTTAACTTAATAATTAAGGCATTGCATTGTTATTATAGTAAGTATAACGTAGTCTGTGTGTAAAATACTAATTTAATTAACAAATTACTGAGTAACAGGGTTGAGCTTTGCTTAACAGAGTTGCAATGAGTAACAGGGTTGAACAAATAATGCACTTTAAGACATTTAGTGCATATTTGTGATCATGACGTTGCATATACTAACTCTTTTATTACACTATAACAGTTACCTTTTCTGTTATGTTTAAGCAAATGTGAATTTCGATATTGCAATTCACTAGGCAGAATAGGAGTTTTCTACGTGTGAGTTTTTGTTATCCTTACATAAGACAGACAAGAGCAATTTTAAAATACATACATACATTTTCAATACAAAACAACATTTCAAATTATTTAATGTTTCAATGTAATGTCAATAACAATTTCCTGGCTTAGCAACCTTAATTAACAAGCCTTATACATTTTTTTTATATTTCCCTCTTTTGAGTTAACTCTTCTCATTCCAGATGAACAAATAAACACCCTTTAAAACTGGGTTAATTGACCCTTAAATTTAACATTTACAGGAATACAGTAGAAATTCACTATTCACACATCTGAAACATTAATCACAACAAAGCCGTGACAATTTACATTCTGTAACTGTAATGTTACACTTGTTGTTCTAATTTCAGTCCCAGTCCAATATTTCAGTTCAAACAGTTCCACCGAAAATGGGAGAAACACACAATCCTGCCGTGATGGCAAAAGGAACAGTAATGAGGTGAAGAAAGTCAAACCGTATGTAGACGATGCGGTCGCTGAGATGTCTTTTTTTTAATCCTCATAGATATAGACTCTGTGGGTGAGGCTCGCCATCTTGTCCTTTGCTTGTACGCCGCTTTTCGCTGCTACACTCGCCGACAAAGAATCCGTCTCGGTGTCCGACGCTCTTGAAAACTTCTCCAGAGTGAAAAAAGCCTGGCAAATTGTCCTGGTTGGTCGTCTACAGCACTTCGACAACTGCTAATTCCAGTTCAGTCAAAAATGCTAATACATGAGTGGATGACCTGTGAATCCTCTCATAACGTTTTTTTTTTTTGCGTTGTCCCTCTCTTCTTCTTCTTCTTTTCCTGCCGTCTCCCCACGCTAAAACTAGCCGTATCCAGCGGAAGTGGAGGGGCGGCTTAAAGGGAGGTCAAGTTCAGTTAGGGAGTAGTCAACTTTTCTTTGCACCGCTTAAAACTTGTATAAAACCAACAATGTGACATATGAGAACTTAACATGTTTTAACAATCTTTTCACCATAAATTAATTTCACTATTTATGATTATCTGCATTTACTCCATATGAAACCTGGGTTACATCCTCCCCCCCTTTTCCAATGCACGTCCCTGTGCATGGCATCAATAGACTACACTGTTACAAGTCTACATGGCTCTAGGGGTTTGGGCCCATTTAAAGAGTTTGTAATCACTGTACTTAAACTTTGAAATAACGACTGAACTATTGTGATTAACGGATTCCCTAATTCAGGGTAAGTCAGTCTCTTAGTAGGTTCACGATGTCTGCTAGTCTTTCTTATGCGCTCTCTATTTTCAGAGTCAATTTCGCTGATGTTTGCAGCTTCTCTTGGTTGTGCGACATCGAGAATGGGAGAATGATTGCCTTCCACGTCTATTTCAAATTGGTTATCCATATCCATGACCACATCAGGAAAGGCATTCTCTTCCTCGGGATTCACACCAAGTAAGATGCTTCCTTCAGCATCCTGCTTAGGTAGGGCACTATCAGCAGGGCTTGTCTCAGGTAGGATGCTTTCATCTGGTAAATCTGGATCAGTAGGTACCATTAAAATATCCTCAGGAAGGGCTCCAGTTACATCTGGAAGATCTTGCTCAACAGTGGATACTGGAAAGGATTTTGACTCAATGTTTCTTATACAGGTCTCAACGGTTTCAGGGACATAGTTAAAACCTGATGTTTCTACAGTTAGGTTTCCATGACCATAATAGCAGGTGGGATCAAGATCTTCAAGGTCGGGATATTGTCCCTCAAACCCATCCAAACTCTCAGCTCTTATATTCTGGCAGGTTCTTGGCCGTGGTGGTTTGACATACTCTCGCCAATGACTCTTCTTCTGATTCTCTAAGGTGCCCAGCATGTTCAATAGGGTTCTGTTGATTCGCTCGACAGGGTTCCCTCTTGGATGGTATGGGGTGGTTCGAATCTTTTTAATGCCAGCTAGTTCACACAGTTCTTTTTTAGTACAGGATTCAAAGTCTGGACCTTGATCAATATGGAGCCTCTCTGGAATACCGTAGTGTACAATGAAGTGGTCCCATAAACACTTGGCTGCCGTCCAAGCTTTTTGGTTCGGAATGGGGTTAGCTACTGCATACTTTGTAAAGTGGTCCGTGATGACCAGGATATCCTTGGTGTTGCTTGAATCTGGTTCCAAGGTGAGAAAATCCATGCACACCAACTTGAGGGGTCGTGTCGCTGTGATGTTCACAAGTGGTGCGGCTTTTTCTGGTGGCACCTTGTGTCGTGTACATCGATCACAGGTTTTGATCTTAGCTTCTACATCCGCTGACATCTTGGGCCAATAGAATCGTTTCCGAACAAGGTCTACGGTTCGCTCAATACCCATGTGGTCCATGTCATCATGTAAACTCTTTAAGACTATGGGTCTCAGTTCTTCAGGTAGCACAAGCAGGTGCTGTACTTGCGCCCCTTCTTGCCTTTTTCGATATAGAATGCCACCTATAACTTCAAGTCTGTTCCATTCTCTTAGTAAAAGGTAGAGTTCGAGGAGTTCCTTTCTAAGGGATGGTGGGGGCTTTTCCCCAGACTCCATCTGTTTGAGCACTTCCCATATACATGTATCAGCTCTTTGTTTTTCCCTTAGTTCGGCTGGCGTGAGCAGGGGAATGACAGGTAAGCCACCAAGCTGATCTTCCTCTTCAAAGCTTTCTGGAAGAGCTCTTGGGTGGTGGGCAAGTGACACTACCAAGGTGGTGTTTGGCAGTGCTTCTTTGGACTGGTTATTTGTGACTTGGTGTGCTTCTCACAGATGGCGTTGACTATGTCTTCGTTCAGACCTTTATGGCTAGATTCCAGCAGGTGTCTCTTTGCAAACTGCTGTATCCTCTCTAACTCTTTCTGTGATGATGGATCATTAGGTGATGTGTCATGTGGCCGTGGACAGTCCATCCGCGTCCTGATTCAGCTTCCCTGCTCTGTATTGCAACTGGAAGTCGAATGTTGACAGAGCAGCCAACCATCTGAGCTTAGCAGTGGTGAGAATGTATGTCAATGGATTGCTGTCAGTGACAGCAAGAATGGACTTCCATAGAGATAATCTTGGAACTTTTCGGTTACCGCCCATTTAGGAGCAAGAAACTCCCATTTGTGAGCAGAGTACTTGGCTTCACATACTGACAAACCACGGCTTGCATAAGCGATGGCTTGCTTCTGTCCTTGTTGTTCCCGGTAAAGCGCAGCACCAAGACCTGATGTGCTCGCATCCGTGTGGAGGATGTAGGGCAGTTTGGGGTTAGCAAACCCGAGAACTGAGGCAGTTGTCAGCTTCTCGATTATGGTGCCGAACGCTGCTTGGCAAGCGGAGGTCCATCTGTCACCAAAAGCAATCCTTTGGGTTGTGGTATTTTTTGCTACCCACTTTGATGTTGGTATGGTTCCTCAAGGGTGGATACGCAGCAGTGAGTTCATTGAGTGGTTTCACCATCTTCGAATAGTCTTTAATGGATCTACGGTAATAACCGCAGAACCCCAGGAAAGTTCTCAATTCCTTCAGGTTGTTTGGTCTTGGCCAGGTTTTTAGTGCTACTATCTTCTCAGGGTCTGTTTCAATGCCTTTTTCAGATAAAATGTGTCCTAGATATTTCACAGAGGTCTGGAAGAACTTGCACTTCTCTGGTGATAGCTTCAGGCCATACTCTTTCAGCTGATTGAGCACTCTCATCAACCTTTTCTCATGCTCTTCCAGTGTTGAAGAGAAAACAATAAGATCATCCAGGAAAACTATGGCCTGTTTCAAGTTCAGCTCTCCTATGCAGCGCTCCATCAGCCTCTGAAATGTGCTAGGGGCGTTTGTTATCCCTTGAGGCATCCTGTTGAACTCAAAGAATCCTAGTGGGCAGACAAAAGCAGTTTTGTGCTTGTCAATTTCCTCCATTTCAATCTGGTACAAACCAGATTTTAGGTCTAGCACTGAGAACCATTTAGATCCAGTCAGTGCTGAGAAGGACTCTCTCAGATTGGGTAGGGCATATGAATCTCTCACCGTTTGGAGGTTCAGTTTCCTGTAGTCTATACAGAGCCTGACATCGCCATTCTTTTTCTTGATGACTACAATTGGTGAAGAGAATGGTGATTCGGATTCACGGATTACTTCTGCATCCAGGAGTTGCTGGAGGTGGTTACGTACAGCGTCTATGTCCTGAGGGTGTATAGGTCTCGCCCTGTGCTTGAATGGTGTCTTGTTACTGAGGATTATGTGGTGCTTTATTTTGTCAGTGCGGCCAAAGTCTAGGTCGTGCTGTGCAAACACTTCTGGCATGGAGTTCAATTTCTCAGTTATCCTATCTTTCCATTCCATGGGTACCGGGGAGCTTCCAAAGTCAAAGTTGAATTTAGGTTTGTGGTCATGTTTAGCCGGTGGGTCAGAGCTGTGGGATTTAATGGACTGAACACTTTCGATGGCACTTATCTCTGCTATCACAGCTTTAGGAGGTAGGGTGATATTATGGTCCGACTCGTTCTTAAGAATGACGGGTATGGAACGTGGAAGCTTAGGCGGAAAACTTGCTAGGCCATCGATCACCATTATGCCACCTGGTAAAGAAGCTGTTTTTGGCAACTCTACTATCACCCACTTTCCGGTACTTGGCATTTTACAGCTTACGGATCCTTCAAGGACTTTGGTTTGACCAGCATCCATCTTCTCGGGATCTCTGCTAGGCAGTCTCACTTCTCCTATGATGGAATCAACGCACTGCTTTTTCTTGACTTTGAGGGTCTGTAAAACAACTTTGTAGCCGTAGGGCAGTGACTGGTGGTTCTGAGATGCAACATCTTCATACTGCTCATAGAGAACGTCCAAAGCATTGGTGCCTATCAACACATATGACAGGGTGGAGCGCATGTCAGGCACAATCAGAGCTAATGTGGGTACCTCAATGTCTACTCCAAACAAGCTCTTAGGGAACCTGATGGTGGCTTTAACATAGCCAAGGTAAGGGACATCCTGACCATTGCCTCCCTCCACTTCAAGCAAGTTATTCAACGAGTTGATAGGTAGGTGAGACAGATTATATTTGTAATAGGAGTTAGGGATTGTTGTTACTTGGGAGCGTGTGTCTAACAAGCAGCTGCAATCTTTGTCACCTATGGTCACTTGTGCAGTGCAGTTGGCTCCAATGAGTCCTTTTGGCAGGGTTACTAACTGCTTCTCGGTGTAAAAGCAAACGTGGGAGGTGCGCAGCCTTAGTTTGGGACACTTCGTTTGTGTTCCAGTCCCCATCTGCCCCTCAATAGTAACTGTTTCTAGTTTAAATTAACTCTGAGGTGCCGTTTTTGACGTCCCATGCTAGTTGCTTTTCTCTTAGTTGCTTCCCTTTTGTGGCTACCAGAGAATGGTTTGGCTTACTGTCGCACTGAGGCTTGATATGTCCGTCTTCCCCACACCTGAAGCAATACCAGGGTTTTGGTCTATTGCTTGTGTTATTATTTCTACTCCTTGTGTAGAACTGCAGCTTCTGAGGTGTAGGAGTCTCGGCTGGAGACTTTGTAGTGGCTGACTTGGGAGCTAGCAATTTACTAATTGGTTTAATTGGGCTCTTTCTGCTGTCCTTCTGTGTGATTCGTGTGAGCTGTGATTGTAGATCAGCTATTTGCTTTTTCAGGTCTTGGATTTCAGATCTGGGATTGGGAGTTGATTGCGATGGAGTGTATTCTTTGCACTGTAAACAAACGCCTTGATAATAAGATGACACTTTAGGGTTTGAGGCATTGAAGTAGTGTTTCATACGGGATGCTTTGGAGGTTCATTTGCCCTCTGCTGTACGGAGAGACAGGAGAAGTTCTGCAAAGGTGGGTGATTTCTGTTTCCTTTGCTCCAGTTGTAATTCGGATATTAAGGTGTTGTCCCAACAACCTCTGACAAACTGTCTTAGAAGTTGCCGGTCAAGGTCACTTGCAGATACACCTCCCCTCCTTAAATTTGTGTTTAGCATCACTTGTAGCCGTTGAAGATAAGCATGGCAAAAAAGTCTGGCAAATTGTCCTGGTTGGTCGTCTCCAGCACTCCGACAACTGCTAATTCCAGTTCAGTCAAAACTGCTATTACATGAGTGGATGACCTGTGAATCCTCTCATAACATTTTTTTTTTTGCGTTGTCCCTCTCTTCTTCTTCTTCTTCTTCTTCTTCTTCTTCTTCTTCTTCTTCTTCTCCTGCCATCTCCCCGCACTAAAACTAGCCGTATCCAGCGGAAGGGGAGGGGCGGCCTAAAGGGAGGTCAACTTCAGTTAGGGAGTAGTCAACTTTTTGCACCGCTTAAAACTTGTATGAAACTATGGAGATCATTTTGTTTCTTTATCAAACAGTCAAAACAAGTGGTTTGAGAGAGAAACTTTCCACACTTTTGCTTTCAAACTGTAAACTTTTGCTTTCAAACTGTAAACTTTTGCTTTCAAACTCTAAACTTTTGCTTTCAAACCCTAAAATTTTGCTTGCAAATCTAAAAGTTTTGCTTGCGAACCCTGAAGTTTTGCTTGCGA
>JAVQJL010037573.1:0-14475 GCA_036024295.1 Nannoperca obscura
ATATATATATATATATATATATAAAACTCAGCCATATTAGGACAACAATAAAGCTACACAGTCCATATTTGATGTTGGATAATAAGCAGGTCTTTGAGACATTAACAGCAGCAA
The DNA here is from genome assembly GCA_036024295.1 of Nannoperca obscura. NCBI lineage: Eukaryota > Metazoa > Chordata > Actinopteri > Centrarchiformes > Percichthyidae > Nannoperca > Nannoperca obscura. The sequence continues at coordinate 115 of JAVQJL010037573.1, forward strand.
CATAATTCAAGGGCGTGGACCCTCACAGTGCAGCTACCAATATGTGGCACCATTACAACAAAACAAAGCCTTTGTGGCAAATAAATACATTTCTCTTTCCACTGAACTAACTGAGATTACCTCTAGTTTAGGAGTAAATGAACAGTGTTTGCAGCAGTGTTCACAATCGGCTAGATCAGTTGATTGGTTTGTCAGAACCGTACCGAGTGCAAGCGTGAAACATTTTGCTCAACTTTCTCGTAGTATAGTTACAACACGTCCTAGCATGTGTGCAGACGGACACAGACCAGGGTTAGCAGAATAAGGTCAGATGTACTGTCCCACCGTTCACACTTAAAAAGGCAGTTGAGGGGCAGTATATACCTATGAAATAGGGGTGGATCAGCAGTCTCAAAAAATAAACAGCGACTCTGAAAAGATATCTACAGGGTGGTTTTCTCTAACACAGCTAGCCAAAACATACTGTAGGTAGAGCTGCTGTCAAGGCTGAAGGAGACAGACTGATGGGCGTCAGTGCAGAGGAAGAATTAAACAGGATTTAAAAGAAATTCGATTAAAAAATAAAAAGATCCTGACTATTAAGAAAGGTACCACTGCCATTCAAACTTTTTTGAACAACCAAGTGTAATTTCTGTTGGTAAAATCTCAAGAAACATAATTGAAAATGTTGCCTAAAAACCATGTAATTTTAAAATAAGAAAAAAGTGAACTGAGAAGTGACTTTTTTGTTTTAATTTGAAATGGCCTTGATCTTTCACAGGCCTCAAGTTGCTTTAAGTAGCGGACCACATACCATATAGTCAACATATCCCATCTGTCTTGCAGCTGTAGCAGTAATCAGGAACACTATGTTCTCTAACCTGTCTGCGAGGGCAGGTGAGCCTATACAGTGTCAAAAGTGTTAACATCAAGTATAAGACATATATAGTATGTTGTCTGCAAAAGATACCATATTACGGTGATTCCAAATGATCTGCTGTTGGTCATGTAACAGACCCTTTTAGTTTACATTTTCTAATTTAAGAGATTTCACACCGAATCTGCAATGACATTGTTGGAAATGTAATGAGCTTTTAAAAAACTTGACTGGCAGTGTAGATAAACAAAGACATGAGGTGCATGCATATAATGGCTTGTCTTGTTAAAATGAAAGCTTTAAAAAGCTCTTCTGAGGAGGAGAGCTTTGGGAGGGAGGGGGGGGGGAAACAACATGCATAAAAAGGCCCTATTTGGCTTCAAGTCAAGGCGTCCTGGCTTTGGCTTTAACGGGCACCCATTGGCCCAACAGTCCCATTCAGGTTTAAGGGTTTCTGGACTTTGGGTTGCTGTCTGCCTGGACAAGAGTAGAACTTCATGGTTGGTGTAGCCACAGCTGCAGCTCATTCCACCGGGCTCTTCCTGTGGCCAGAGCGACCCAAATTTCGGCAGGCTAAACTTCCTGAAACACACCAAAATGAAATTGTCAATATGTATTCCAAAACATTTCTCTGACCACGTTTGTAAAATAAAATAAAAATCTATCTTATAAGGCTAAATGACAAAACAGGGCAGATTGCCTCATTCTGAACTGACTGCTGTATTTGCTGCTTTATTTCAACAAAACCCTTTCAGGTCACAGTTACAAGCACGGTCGCTCACAGAATATGTTCTAGGAGCGCATAGAAAATAAGAGACAAAAACAGGGGCAAAATGCTAAACTTTAGCCAAAACATCGGCAAGCGTGCTCTCCAGAGTCCAGAAAAAGATGGATGAACCTGAACCTGCTGCAAACTTTTCTCACTCTCATTCTCTCTCCGCACGAGCCCTACAGAAACCCACAAAACAAAAGAAAACAGACTAATCCTTCTGTAGAAAGTATGCAAAGCACCACGTCTCTATCCATTATAAATATGTTTTTGCTTCAAACTATTTGTTGGGGTTTGGGGTATTAGTTTTTAAGATAGGTGAAGGGGAATATTTTAAAAATACTTACTATATCCCAGGCTGTAATACCGAACAAACATTACAATACATCAATTAAATGTCTTTCATTGTGACAGGACCTAATGATTTTACATACCTGCTTGTGGACTTAATATCACATTTTGTGGCTTTCTCTTCTTCTTCTCGTCTTGTATGGGCGTACCCTGAAAAAAGGAAAATAAACAGGTGTCGCAGCGCCAACGGTCAACCGCAGGGTCGGCAAACACATTTTAAAAGAATATTTTTGATTGACTGTCACAAAACACAACGTACCAGCCTCTCCTTTTCTCTCATGTTCCTCATGTGGGCTGAAGAGGGGGAAGAAAAGCCTTCCATCTTCACATTACCTGCCAAATGACAAAGATTAAAAAAGGCAGCAGACTTCTTCCTTCCACTTATATTAATCACATCAAGGGAAAAAGAAACAAAAGAACTGCCAGTTCTAGTTAGTTGGAGTTATAACAAATATATTTTAGAAGGACTTGACAATGCAAATAAAAAATTAATAAAATAGGAAACGTTGTGTGAACCTGCAGGGCTTCTGTACAGCTGGCAGTCCCTCTTGATGTGGGCACTTGATCCACACAGGAAGCAGCAGCGCATCTCCAGTGCATCTCTCTTCCGCCAGTGCTCACTCTTGTGCCTGACCTGATCCTTGCCGTCCTCCGCTGCATCCATTTTGTCTCGCAGGTGCTCTTGCCTTCTCTCGGAATCCCTTCTATGCTTAGACCTGGGCAAAAGTGATCCACATCATCATACAAACGCGTGGCATGACACACGGAGATTTATCTGTAACTTAAAGGTGTGGCAAATTCAGACATGTATTGTGATTGTACCTACTTCTTACGCAAGGGGCAGTCTTTCATGAAGTGGCCGATCTTGCCACAGATGCGGCAGCAGCGGTCGTTGGGGGCCACTTCTCCCTCAGTGAGGACTTCAGGGTCAAAGAAATACTCCTAGGACAGATGAAGACAAAACACAATTATATACAGATAATGCCACCACAATATGCAAGTGTCGGGTTTAGACAGCAAGTACTAACCATCTGGCTTGGGTACACGGGAGGAAAGGCTTTGACCGGTGTGCCAAACACTGTTCTGCCGTTGATGAAGGCCTTCATGATGAAGTTAGTCACTGTTTGATGACGAGAAAATATTTTAAAAAGACAGAAAATAAAAGAGAAAGAGACAGTAGGATAAAGGCAATCAGACAACAGAAGACATCAAAATAGACCGAAATAATCGTACTTTTCCTGGACAGACCAGCACCGAGATTATGATTCAGGTCGAACGGATCTGAGAAAATCAGAAACAGAGAAGACAAATCAACACAAATATCAACAAACATATTTCCAAGCAGCCAGTCATTGTGATTCAGAAAAGTAATACTAACTATTAGCAGAAATATGCATTTAATGAACTGGATGAACTTCGTTTAAACAGGACAAAATCTGTTGCATCTACCCAGTGGAATAATCTTCCCATGCTTCTGTCTTTTATAGTATCCATTTATCTTTTGATTGTACAAGTCTGGACCCCGAGTTTGTCACATAGGCTGACCTTCAATGACGATGTATTTGGACGTCCACTGCTTGTTGAAGGGGGTGAGGCGGCCGTGCTGACGGATACAGACCACGTGCTCTCTGAAGTCAAAGTCCTCGGTGTAAAAGCGGAGCAGGCCGAGCCACAGCTCCCCCACCGTCTCCGTGTTCTTCCCATACTGAGGCCAGCGATCGGGCTGCAGGTGGAAGGCGACGAGACAGACGTGTTATTTAGACACCGTGCGATGTGCTAATGTTTACAGTGCGCTCACACGGAATACAGAAAAAATACTAAAGGCTCACAAGTGTTGTTAAATCATCGAAGAAGTACACGTTCCAGCCATCAACTAGCACCTCCGGCTTCTTCTTGTCATCATAAATCTGAGAACATAGACGAGCAGTTGAAAATTCATGGTAATATTAATTCATATTAACATACATACTCATACATCTGTATTTGTAAGCTTGGGCATGAAATATTGTATGTCTAGATAGAGCACTGTTCTTAAACAACTCAACATCACAACTGGGGCAAAAAGGTGCAATTTGAGTAATACCTTTATCTTTATAGTTCTAAAAAGGCTGGTGGGTGTTCAAAATGTAAAATAAAAACAGGGTTTTTAGGGCCTTTATTACAAAACATGTCACTTGTACCTCTTGCAGCACAGGGATAATTGGTGGGTTTCTCTGCTGGAGAAAGAACAGCACCATGAGGGTGTAAGCATAGGACGAGAGGCTGCCACGCGAGGCATCCCCAATGTCGCACATCTGTAATGGGACAAAAAGAAACATGACGGTAATACAGTAACGCAATGTACAGTATAATATCGCATGACACTGGAGACATGCACAGACACCTGAAGACGCCTGTGAGCAGACTTACCTTGGCAAAAACCTTCATGACGTAACAGAGGATCTTCACTCTCCTGTCGATGGCAGCATACGAAGCCAGCAGGTGTGTGTTGTGCAGCGCCTGTAAGGAAAAATGTTTGTCTTAAAGCGTGAAGCACGACAATCTAAGTTATTCAATAGCAGCAAAAGTAAACGGGGAGAAAATAAAAAGAGGAGAGGGAGAAAGAGCTCTACCAGAGTGTTGTAGAGGCTAATGTCTCCCTCCAGGCCGGTGCGAACATGGTAGAACTTCACAATGGGTACTTTTGCTGTCGTGATGGGCAGGATGTTCTTCAGGCCTGGTGACAGGGTGCAGATGTGGAAACGGTGCTGACTTTTAGTGTTTTTTTAACATTTTTACTTGACATCTTACGTTAAGGAATTTATCTCATTATGGGACAAACTATTATTTGACCATTATCTTTCCTTAGCGTGGCTTGTTACCATTACTTTCAAAAGGGCATCGTATGCTGCACAGACTGTAAAGTCCTTTGAGGCACATCTCCTTTATGATCTCTTGCATAAATAATAACTACCTTGACTCATTACTAACCTGGGTGTTTCCTCAGCAGTCTCGCCAAGCTTTCAATTATGTTGATGCAGTCAACATCCTGTGGAAGGAATTCATGAACAGAGTTACATTTTATGGATTAGAGATCAATCAGTCATGCTAACAAATTTCTATTACTACAAATGAAACATTGAATACTAAAAAAATCTTTTGGTTTTTTTCCCCATTAAGAAACAAAACTAGAAGTTTCTGAATCAGGAAGCCAAACTTAAATGGCTTACAAATATTACATCTCAGTACTCACCTTAAGGGACTGTATGTAAATAACCCTTCCAAGGTAAGAAGATAACTTACATCCATGGTGTCCTGCCCCTCCAGCACCATGCATATGTCTAGGTCACTCTGTCGGAAGCCAAAGCCATTTTTGGACGATCCAAATAGCTTCAGCTGAGCTCCTGTCCATCAGAAAACATCATTTGTCAGTTTCATCATAAACTCACACTCTGGTCCAGCATCTCAGTGGTTAATGAGCAAGTCAATAAAACGCTTGGTGCTTTACGTCACCGGCAAAATGTCGTCTGACGAAGGTCTCCAGGTCCTGAAGGATGTGCTCTCTTACACCAACTTCAAGTTCATCTGGGGCGAAGTCAGCTAAAATAAGAAGAAACAAACCAAACTGTTAACCGAAATGCATTGATGAGTTTTCTTTTTCTTTAAATAACAGGTTTTAAATATAGTATTATTCTGTATGTATGTAACGCGTGACAAACTTGTAACAAATCTTCACTTTTTTTAAACATTGACTTAAAACCAATGACATTTGATGTTGGCAGGATACGGATGGATGCCATATTTCATTGTCGTTAATGTTATCACCTCGCCCCAAAATGACTATTTACATAATACTCACTGTAGCACTGCTCACAGACTTTGTTAAGGACAGTGAGAAACTCTGGCGTTATTGGCGGCAGAGGATCCAGCTGCACTTTCTTGAAATCTTCCGGGCAGTCTTTCTTCAGATGTCCATCACGCTTGCACAAGCTGCACACGACCATGTGCGACTAAGAGGGATTGAAAGGGGTTATTTTGCCTCAATTTCTTGTCTAGTTTGACTTCCAGTCACTCGCAACCCAAATTAATGCCACATAACTTGAAAATGTTAACTTAAGTTTGAATTGAAATGTGTTGTTTTGCTTTCCAGAGAGGTTTTCATTAAAAATGCATCCAGAGTAAAGTAAACATGATGCTATACTTACTTTGCCTCTAGTGAAAGCTTGCCTGGTGAACTTGTAGGACAGTTTTGCCTGTTTTTGTTTTTGTTTTGCTGTGCTCTCGTCCTTGATTGTATCCTCTAAAGGTGTAGGTGAGAGACCCGCAGGTGCCAACTCCTCCTCTTCCTCCTCCTCATCCACTGAACCAGGCGTGTCCAAATCTGGACCCTCCTCATCAGACAAAAGCTCCTCCCCTGAAATCTCATCCACTGGAAAAATCTCCTCATCCTCTGTAGTGAAGCTGTCCAAGTGGTGTCTGTTATGTGTGTCCACGTCAATATCTACATCCTCATCCTCCTCATCCTCCTCATCCTCAGAGAGACTGCTTTTGCCCAGGTCCACTTTTTCCTTCTCTCTCTCTTCATCGGAGTCGCTGTATTCTTCAACTTCCTCCTCTTCCTCAATAATGCAGTCGGAGTCTTGGAGGCCATTTTCTACGGCTTTACGTTGGTTTGTTTGTTGTGATTGAATGCTGAGCTGACTGAAATCCGATGCAGTAGCTTCATTCAAAGCCTTAGCAGTTGCCCCCTGAGTGGCCCCACGCTGTGCCTCTTTCTTTTGACTTGCAGCTGGCGTGTTGAGTGGCAGTGCAAAGTACTTGTATGTGGTTTTGAGGCAGTGGAGGATGTACTCGTACATTTGCTGGCTGTTCAATGTGCGGGCCACATTTCTCTTTACGACAAATGGATCTGAACACAGAAACAGACACATAAGAGAATTCAATCTCTTTATGTATTCAACAGAAATGTGAATATGTGAATCTTTTTTTTTTAAAAGCTAAAAGACTTATACTAGCAAATCTAGGGTTGGGAGGCATTTGGATTGTTGCAGTACCACTGAACTGCAAGTCAGCCTATCGACAAAATACCACTGACAAAATCACCAGTATTAACATTTTCATTTATGGTGGGCATAGAATTAAACTTTGGATACACTGCAAAAGTGTATGTAATTGATGCTTGTTTATTTTGACCTGGACATTAGCATAGGTCAATTAGCATAGGTCCACTAGTCCTGGGTACTGTAAAAACACTAGTCAAAACTAACCAAGAAACAAGTGACAATAGAATGGATGTTCCCCGTTATCCCTTTCACCTTCAAAAGCACCATTGCATGAAAGTGTGTGTGAGATTTGTTTTTACAGTACCCAAAAGAAAATACCGTTTAATTCAGACTACAAATGAGAAAGCTCCTGACCCTCCACAGCGATGCGTTTCTTCGGCCAGTCTTTAATCTCCCGGGAGAGGACAGCACCGGTCCGCACACTGATCACGTTGTCAGCCATGTTGAACTCCAGGGAGTAGAAGCGAAGCATTTCAACCCAGAGAAGCCCAACTTCCACAGGCGGGCGAGCGCTCTGAAACACCAGCGGAACCTGCGCAGAAACATATCACATACTTTTAGGTACTAGTTAGGATAGTGGGTTGAAAAACCCGTACTACACATGTTGTTACTCCTCTTCTAAAACCACACACACATTACTACAAGTTTCAAAAAGCAAACGACATGAGTGTCTTTATGATTACCTTTCCCTTTATACAGGAGCCCTCTCCTGGCTGTGAGGAGTCTTTGGAGGAAGGGGTGTAAGCCCAGTGCAAATATCCGTCCTCTACGTGTGTGAGATTGAAGTCTGACAGTCTGCTGAGTGAAAACACCTTAATCTAAAAGACAAGAAGTTGATTACATTAGTTTCAGTTCACAGGACCAAAACCAAAATTAAAACTTTAGATTTTATTTCAGGTTCAAAATGGAAAGAAAGACACACTTCTGGTTTCAGGTAGGTAGGCAAGAGGGACTCTTTGCGCTGCTGTAAGAAGTAAATAACCATTAGGGCGAAGACATACGGAGGCAGCCCTCCTTCCTCTGCACGGTCGATCACACAGATCTAAGCCAGAAGCAGAAACAACACGTTAAAAACTAAATGTGATGTTTAAAAAAACATTTTAATTAAATAATAAAATAAAATAAAAATAAAAAAAACACAAAAAGAATTGAAATGCAGGCATACTGAGCCCGTTATACTAGTTGCCTGCCTATTGTGAGCAACAGGTCAGGGTCTTGAAACATACCTGGGCCCAGCGTCTGAGGCCCAAGACTAGTGGGAGGAGAATGTGTTCCCGACTGGATAATGCAGAAAGATAGGAGGTGGTTTGGAACGCGTTTTCATTCCCTGCACTCACTTTGCAGATCAGGCCACTGTTGAGAAAAATAACAGTTTTCATTAGTGCTTAAGAGTCCTCAGAAGAGGTTGACATGCCAATAATACAATAACTGAACACCTGTCAAAGATACCCACCTCTTTTCCTCTTTGCAGATGACCACAGGCACCCTGGCATGAAAATCAGCTTCCAGCTCAACAAAGATAGCTGAGGACACAAGATCACGTTTAATTTAAAACTTCCACATAGACTAGCGCATGACTGACTTTCCTAAGGTGGAATTTCTTAACAAAGAAAAACATCTTGCAGTTAAATGAATAAGAGTTGACTCACGGCTCACAGACAGGCTCTCCTTGACCAACAACAAGACGTCTGGCTGATGCATCTGTCAATACATTCCATTTCAAACATAAATACTATATAAAAAATACATATACATATATTTTAATAGACACTGAATCTGCCAATAAAGTTGATGATGATGACATATGAATGTGGTGTGTCCTAAAATAATCGTAAAATAATTGCAATGGATATAATATTTTGCTAAACAATAATTTCATAATCCTCTCCTTCTCTACTTAAAAGGTTGCCATAAAGTCATAATGAATTAAAAACACTTTTAAAAACTAAACTAAAGGAAAGAGCATTTACACCGGGCTACTCACGTAGGGTGGATACTGAATGTCAATGTTGACATCAGAATCCTTAAATCCAAACTTGGTGCAAGATGATCCATATAGCCTGAGCCTGATCTCTAAAGAAGTGAGAAAGAGAGAGATGCGAATGTAAGTGACATCAAAACATAACAGCCAACAGTCTGTCTGCTGCAAAGCAATTTCACCATCAGGATCAACTTAGATCAAGTTTCTTGTCACTGAACAAATTTTTGTCTTTAAAAGGTGTGTTCAGACCAAATGCAAAATGGATTTTCTTTTTTTAAAGTGGGGGGAAAAAGAAATTTACTTTGGATGACTTACCAGGCAGGACGGACAGAAGGAGGTCTTGCATGATGGAGACAACACATTGTCTCTTCTCAACATCCTGGTCATTCATCCCATGTTCTCGGACAACAGCCTCGAGTGCAGCGCTCACAGCACTGATCTGCTCTGGACCAGGAGGCAGAATCTCAGTCAGCATCACCTGCTCTTGCCTCTCCTATAAAACAAACACACACAAGCAAACAGGGGTTCAAGCAAGTTTTGAATGCATTAAGATAAGAGCATCATCTGTCTACAAATGTTTACTGTCATCGTGTAAATGGTGATTTGCAAAATATGACCATGACTTACCCTGGCCTTCTTCTTGTGCCGCTTGTCTCGGATGTGCCTGTAAGCGTCAGACACAGATTCCAGGAGAACGTCACACAGAGCGCAGGTGTAAAGTGCACCGGGGTTGCTGTGGGACCTCTGAACCAATTTTTTTTTTTTTAAAGAGGAAAGTACAGACGTCAGAAAACATATGCAATAATTACACTGTTATGGATGTTCATAACTCAGCTGTACCGTGTAAACATATTGAAACTAACTGAAACAACTCATTAAAAACACCATATCAAAGCAAATTAGGGCTGCAGCTAACCATTAACGTAATTACTGATTACACTGAGAGCATATACCTTCTTCAGGCAGTAGATCTCATCTCTGTTAAGCCGCTTCTCTGCCTGCCGTAGGCTGCGCAGCTCTGTGGCTGAGAGTGTGGACTCTTCAGGGCCCCTGTTCTCTTCAGTAAAAGTTTTCCTCTTATTTCTGTGTCTCTGTCTTCTCCCTTTGGCAAGAATAAATACATGTGTCAAAAAAATATGGGTTTTTTTACGCTGTGGAGATAGCGTTAATTAGTCATGTGTATATGCCATGGGTGATGGAGTACAGCCATTCCTTACAATCAGACTTAAGCTAGAATTTAATATACATCGGATCTGAGTTGTAGGGGATGCACCCCATTTTCAAAAGATGTCCATTAAGATACCAGCCTTACATACATATCTTTTTATTTGGGGATAGTCCTACAAGTTTTCCACGCTTTGCCCAGAGTCTAATTTCCAAATCCTTACCTGATTTATGAGCACTGCCATCAGTGTCCTCATTCGGACCTTCTCCCTGCGTGCTCCTCCTCCAGTGCTGCTGCTGCTGCGAGCGCTCTCTCCAGTTATCTTCCCGACTCCCACTGCTGTTTTCAGGACCTGAGAACCACCGGTCATCCTTCTGCGAGGGGCTGTGACCACCTCTGAATCCACCAGGGGAGTAGCTCATGGGCCCCAGTCCTCCCTTCTTGGGACTGGCCCGGTAGGGCCCTCCCTGGTTCCTGCCCTGCTGACCTCCCTCTGATCTGATGTACTGTGCTCGACCCTGGTCCTGGGTCCTCCAGCCTTCTGCCTTGTCTGATGATGCTGCTGCTGCTGCTCCCCCCCTCTCCCAGCCGCCTTGCCTGGCACGGTAAGTCCTCCCAGAGTTTTCCATGGTTTGTTTATGCTAAAACTGCAGGATGAAATGTTAAGTTAATGTGGAAATAGTCCTTAATATAATTAAAACATCCTCAACACCAACTATATGCCAGCAACTTTCTTTAGAGCAGCAGCAACAGCATGCCATTTTAGTCGCCTTTGTGTCCCTTTTTGCAGAACCTTTCATGGGCTGCAAGTGCTCTCAGCTTTCACAACGTATCGTGAAATTCAGACCGGACTGTTAAGCTGAATAAAAGTTGAGTCCTTTAAGTTGAGCCAACGGATAGCTGACGACAAATGCGTCATTTTAGTCTCGTGGATCACAGTTGTCTGACTTCTGGAAACTCGCGTTAACAGTTGAACGAATTGTATTGGCTTTGAACGTTGACAGATCTAAGCTCTAAATCGGACCTCCATGAAATAAACTAACGGTAACACTGTTGCTTCTCATGTTACAACACCTATCACTATTATAACGTCGCCGTTAAGTTAGCGTAATTGCCGTGATAGTGTACAGATTAATGTAAAGTTAGCCTACGACTCAAGTTACCTGGCTAACTTTGGCGTTAGCCAACTAACCTAGCTGACTTTAGAAGCTTGTTATGGCATGGTGTTAGCGTAACTTAAGCTAGCTTACTAGCTACTGCAGTCTGATTTACCTCAATTATTCCTCTTCGTCGGGGTAACGTTATCACGCAGCTAACACGCCGTCAACAAATTAGTGCTGGTCGCCACATTTAACGTTAGCTAACTTGCCACAGATAGCCAAGCTAAGGTTATTGTTAGCTCCTGCTATTTAGCTTGCAAGCTAGGATACCTTACAGGCTAGGTTAGCTACCCAGCTAGCAACAGCTAGCGTTAGTGTTTATTTTATAGTTTTTGTTAAGCTGTTCAAGCTGCGGCTGCAGTAAACGCAGCCACCAGTAACTTGACAGCGATAATTATCCACAAACAACATTAAAGCCATTGAAATACCTTTTGTACGTGTACAGAGGGCATGCTTGAAACCTTGATCAGGTCTGACTTGGAATGATCGCTTGTCTTGCACTGGAGTTTGAAAGGTGACGTACGGGTTGTCTGTTTTGTAGTCGTCAGCGTTCAACTTCCGCCCACCGCAAAAGAAACAGGTCGCTGCGATTTTTAATATAAGACAAAATCATTCTAACAGTATAAAATATAATATTATTATGAACTACATCTTGGTGGCAATTTGAAACCAATTCAGCTGAACAAACTTCTAAAATGTTAGCTATCTTATCGCTGGACAATGACGTCACCTCAGTCTCCATCCAGCTCCACTGTTGTTTTTCAGACGTTCCTTAATTTTGCATAAAAATAATAACAACAATAACACTTTTTTTTTAACAATCATATAACTTAAGACATTTGCACTTCTGGATAGATGATCTACTATCTCAGTACGTCCAATGACAATAAGGTTGAAACCTTCCTATTCTAATTTAAATACCTTTATATAGTCTGCCCTTCCAAACAATACAATTCAATTCATCACATGTAGAACACTATGTAGGTATGCCCATGTGTTTTTCAGTTAATTCATGTGGAAACAAAGAGCAGTTACCTACAATATCACAAGTGAAACCGTTATTTACATTTGATGAATTACTATAGTCTAATGGAAATAGAACATGTTTCCATTTCATGTTTCCAGTGAATGTTTCCATTGGGATACATTTAACATGTGAAAACATATTTTTTTACATTGTTTTTGTAAGGATGTATATATTAATTATTATTATTTTGACTTATGAAATAAGCGTACAGACAGCAAAGGGTATAACATAGTGTTCAAGGTTCAGGATAATTAGTGGGACATGTGATTCTTTAGCCTCGGTTGCCCCGGCGACTGAGAAAGGAGCGCTGCTAGAGCGGGGTAGACCCCGGGAAAACTGACGTCACCAGACGGAACTCCCTTCACCATCCCTCAACCAACAGCCGGGAGACTGCTGCTGTGCAGGCTACCTCTCAGTAACACACGGCTAGTGGACTGGTAGCCTGTCGGCTCCAGTGGGAGATACCGGAGATGGTGTGCGGCTCCGAGACTGTTCACGAACGGAGAAAGACAACCGGCGCATCTCCTCCGACAGACGCGCTGACGCCGGCCCAGCAGCGGCAGACTGCCCGGCACAGAAAGCAGACACTCATGTCCAAGTTGAGTGACTCCGGTTTCGAGGAAGACTTAGGATCCACCCCGATTTCATCCCCGGCCCGGACAGATTTGTCCCCGCTCCGCCCAGACGAGCCTCTTGCAGGACAGCTGCCCAACTGGTACCTCCAGTATGGTGACATCGGTTACAAGATCCAGAAGGAGAAAGAGGCGCAGTTTTATCCCTGCAAAAGCTTGGCACGACAGCCACAAGTAGGCGAAAAGACACTTTATACAGCCAGTCAGGTAGATTACACTGAAATGTGGCCATACTGAATGGAAACTACAGATTTTTGGGGAGGCTACCTTTTGAATGAATTAGGCTAATTCTCTGCCATTTTCTTTTCTTATTGTCAACTAAAATTGTAGCCTACTTTTCACATTTTACACTTACCGAAAAATATTATTTGTCATCTAACATAATGGTTCATCTATACATTTAATTGAATTGGTAACATTGCCTTTAGGTGTTTTAAGGCAGAGCCAATATTTCAGAATAGTTCAATTAAATCAAAAATATTTTTATGGCACTAATTAAAATAGAAATCACTATCTACTTCTCAATATCTCTTTATATGTTGCCAATAAAATTCAATAGTCTCCTGAAATTGACACAAAATCTTGCCATTCTGGAAGTAAAGCACTAGGCGTTGTCGCGTTGGGTCTTTGTGTGTGTGGAAGTTGGTCTCGACCGGCTCCATGTGATTGAGTGCCCTGAGATAACTTTGTTATGATATGGCGCTATATAAATAAAATTGAATTGAATTGAATTGAACCGGCGGCCGCAACCGATGGGCCCCCTGGGGAAATCTCTTAACCAGAGGATGGCTCCGGGCCGTAAAGTGCCCCAACCCATCATGCCCAGCCGTAATTGCGGCAGCGAACATCGCCAACGTAGAGGCTGCTCGCCCCCTGTCCAACAACTCCTGCAGGAAGCCAAGGATGTCCTGTAGGGGACATGCGGTCGGCAGGAGGCCCCTGGCCTAGCACCACCGTGCGAACACCCGCCACCGTGCCATGTAGGCTTTAACCACGGAGGGTGACCGTGCACGCTGAAAGGTGGCCACCACGGCTGCCGGGAGGCCCAGGCCCGAGCCTCAACCTGTCAACCTCCAAGCCAGGAGGTGCCGGCCCAGAACCGGGCATGACAGGTTTGTCCCCCCCCCCCCCCCGATGCAGGGCCGTGGGCAGGTCGGGCACCAACCACGGGCCCGTTGCCACCAACTGGATCACCACCACACACACCATCACAGATAAGTGCTGCGCCCTGACCCGGTGTGAGGCCCCACTCCTCCCAGAGGGCACCCCCCCCCCCCCCGAGACATCTGGTCTGCCCCTAAATTGAGAGACCCGGGAACCTGACGGGCCCTCAATGAACACAGGATCCTGGCCACAGGATCGGCCGAAAGACTTAGAT
>JAVQJL010037581.1:0-13320 GCA_036024295.1 Nannoperca obscura
GGCAGCACCCCCCCCCCCCCTGCACAGATGTCCAGCAATCTGGGGAAGAGACAGAATGGCCATTATCATTCCTGAAGGGGACAATGGCAGGCAATAGAACGGCTCGGTGAATAGGTGTGAGACATCAACGAATGACCAGGAAGGTGTTAACTTTCCTCCAGACCGTCTCACCCACTGCTGTGAGTGACTGCTGCTCTTCAGGGATTCCCATGACTGTTGATGGATTGTTGTCTGCTGTGAACGCAGGCTTATTGGCAATCACTTTGTACTTTCTTTTTTTTAAATTATTATTCGTAAATTGTAGTGAGGTTTCTGATTGGTATACAGCTGTGGAAGATAATGAGTGTTTTTCTCACAATTGATTACAATATGAAGCCGTAATCCTCAACATTTGCATGTCACACATTAAAGAAAGATAGATAGATAGATAGATAGATAGATAGATAGATAGATAGATAGATAGATAGATAGATAGACTTGCAATCCGTCTCAGAGGCTGAGCTCACTTCTCGAGCCCCAAGGACAGGATTCTGGGATTAGATTTAGATACACCGCATTATTTGGATGGTCGAAGGTCACGGATGCTCACATTATTCAAAATCCTTCCACTTCTGTGTCCATCCTTCTGCTTTAGTTATACACTCCACCAGCATGGACAGAGGGTGGATACGCTGAGGGTTGAACATATTCAGTCACTGACCGTAGGGATCACATTGTTGGAGAAATTGCTGTGGGCTGCAATCATTGTGGGTGGTTGGCAACAGACGGAGCATGAAAAAGACTTGGCTATCATGGGAATCAAAGTGGTCGTGACCATTAAACGCCACTGTTTCTCGATATTCTCTTTCCTGACTCGTGTCTAGACGGCAGCTCGTGTCATTATACTGCAGTTTTGATTGTCCATTTCCTTCCCAGTTACCAGAAGATGTAGTATTTCCTTATCTGTTCTACTTTTCTCATGATAGGCACAGATTTTACTGGAGATAATTGCTCAGAGGGTCATTGTTTGGAGAGCCCACAACTTTTCACAATGACTCTCTTGCATGTGATTTTATATTAATGATGTGTACAGACACAATCATTTGTTTATTGGTGTCTGTTGCACAAAGGAGCAGCCTCCTTTTGAGAAAATGTCCCAGTATTTAATTGGCCCAAGGGAAGTGTTAGAAAGAAAATATATTTTAGAGGATTAGAGCTCTTCATGCGAATTTGTCTTAATTCGTTATCAACTTCTTTATCTGATAATGAAAGAAAACATATCCAGTGAAACCTGAATGTGTGTCATCTCATAAATTTATAAGCCTCAATTTTCAGTGAACATTTTTGCTAAAAGATTAATTTCATATACTGCGAGACTTCAGTCTTTTTTCTGCTTCAGTACGGATGTGTCCTAGACTTTGCCCATGAATACATTTTTAAAATCCATGGCTGGGGGAAATTAAATCTCACTTTAGAAGTTCCGGATGTTATCAAGTTCTTTCACAGGAAATTTTTAAGCCAGGCGGTCTGTATGTGTAGGAGTCTGGCAACAAATCACACAGGGATCTGAAGCTGTGCACCTTTAAGCTGCCTTTGCTGTCTAATTCTTACATTCTCCACAGGGAACATTTAAAACTTACCCTCAGTGATTGATTCCCCTCCACTTAAGTTGCTCTCATTTATCTTACTGCCTGAGCTGTCGCTCATGGTCATTTATTAACCACAGGCTCTTCCTCCATGTGCACACACTCTCACTATGACTGTCCTCAAAACACACTGTCAGTTTGTCTTCTAATTCTTTTTTTTATTAATCCCGACCTCATTCATCAGAAGCCATATTTCAATTCAGTTTCATTTCTTTCATTTCCACATTGATGCTATTTTGGTTTATGAACAAAGAAGCTGTTGGGAGAAATGTTTTCTTACGTAGTCTGACTGCTGTGATCTATATTTCACACCTGCAGTATGTACTTTCTTATCAAGCCCTTTCTTGAAAAATATACTTCTCCCCCGAAGCCCTGCTATTATGTTATGGCACTCTTTGGCTTCTGAAGTGGCCATCTTGATTTTCAATAGCCAGCAGTGTCAGCTGTCTTTCAGGCCTCATTGTTACAGATATAAGGCCAGGACACTAAAAACTCTTGGTATGAGTGAGTGGGAATCTGACAGATGGAGGCTTGATAACATCACAGAATACTTCAGCCCTCTCTATAGGGCTCAAGGACCCTGCAGATTAGGCTTTCATTCATCACCTTCAGCCACATCCATATTCATGAGAGACATATTTAAGTCTTATCACTGATATCAGATGTCAAACATGTTTGATATCATTTGCATTCATCATGTACGTCCAAAGCAGAATATAAATCAGAATTCATTAATGAAAACGTCTCTACCTGCCACCCACGTGTGGTGGATTCCTCCAGATGGGCATCAGGTTTCCCAGAGAAGTGTGGGTGCCATGATTTTGATGTTCTTGTTTTAAGACCTTGACCCCTGACCCCCACAGAAGGTCACCTCTGACATGCCATGAGGAGGTTTCATAGTGTGGGTCAAGCTGGTGTCAAACTCTCACCTCCTTGGCTTTATTGCCTTGGAGAGTTTAGGGAGGGGGCACTGACACGGCTGTCACAACGAGTCC
Organism: Nannoperca obscura; assembly: GCA_036024295.1. Classification (NCBI taxonomy): domain Eukaryota; kingdom Metazoa; phylum Chordata; class Actinopteri; order Centrarchiformes; family Percichthyidae; genus Nannoperca; species Nannoperca obscura. The sequence goes on from JAVQJL010037581.1 coordinate 2,621, forward strand.
AATCATTCATCTGTGGTAGGCAGAGTCCTTTGGCTTCCCAGTGACTTCAATTTTGAACACTGAAAATGAAGGCCCTGGGGGATGGCAGCTGATGAATTCAGACATGTTGGACGTAGAAAAAGTTCTTGCATAGACATTTAAATGAAATAGTTGTAAGAAAAGTGGGTATATATAAAGTAGTGTATTCCAGTGATTGTAGAGTAGCTCATCTAATTTGACAAAATAGCAATTACAATTTTATTTTAAAGATATATCCACGCATGGAGCTGTAACACCTGAAGACAATTATGAAAACTTGTTGAGAGCGAGCAGAAAAGTCTAAATAATAATCAGCAAGTTGAAAAAGATGGCTAAAAGTAATGAATAAATGGTGGAAACAATTAAGTAAAAGTAATGGATACACTTAAAATAGTAGCAATAAGTTTTGGAAAATGGTGAAGAAACTATTGGATAAATGTTCAGATTTATAGCAAACAGTAATGGAAGCACTTAAATGGTGTTAAATAACATCTAGTTTACAATAAGACAAAAGAAAGTTGGGAACCACTGCTACAGACATCAGACCTCTCTGCAAATCTATCTCATTTTTGTTGAACAAACATATTACTTTACAAAACCACTTGCATGCATGTGTACACCCACACACCGGATAAAGCTAATAACACAGACGCAGACCCAAGACACATTGCCCACCCATTATAACAACCCCCAAGTTGAGACATGTCTGTGATTAAAATCTGTGTCCCTGTGTTTGTGTATTGGAAAACCTGCTGTTCCGAGCACAGCGAAGTGAGCAGTCTGCTCCCTCATTACCCTTGAAGGAGTCTCATATGGCGAGTGGGTGATATTAAAGTGGAGGAGGTTAAAAATGGCTCGGAGCCAGTGTGTACTCTATCGTCTCTGACCGAGTGTGCGGCGCAATTGGGAGCATGCTGACCCAGATGCTGAAAGTGGCCCGAACAACAAAAATTTGGTAAATTATATAATGACAAACTTCTGAGAAAATTCTAATACAGTTCAAAACAATTACAAAAGGAGGCACTTCTGATTTTCTTTCAAGTATTAATGTAATAGTTAAATGCAGTTTTCTCCAAATTTCCTTCTTTCTCCCAACTTAACTGGAGACTTAGAAAGCAGAAGTATTCTCTTCTGCCCATAGTGGGTTTCAGTTGGGTCTAATGATGGTTATTTGTTCTCTTCCTCCTTGAAGCAGCTTCTGATCCCCTCTTGCGATATAAAGCCGGAGATTAGTGCAAACTGACCTCTGGCCTGTGGGAGAGTTCACCCATAAACTCAAACACATAAACTTTTTAGCCATTAAAGGAATAAATCACACAGACATATCAGGGTCTTTGCAGAGACAGCCAGCTTGGCTATATTGTGGTCCCATTATAGTGTTTCTATCCGGCTCCCTAGCTGCTCATAATTATGTTGTTAGCCTGCCATTAAGCAAGATCAGGGATTATTAACTGGCCAGGTCAGCACCACAGACAGGGAGCAATTGAAATACCCCTGGTCAGACTTAGTTCATGATCCATCCCTCTGACAAAAGCTAGAGCAACCGAAAATGATTGAGCTTGGATAAAACATGACACACGATCCTCTGGCTTGTCATGTGTGATTATTTTTAAAGGTCTTATAGCCCCTTTAAAGAAGTCTCTGGCTAAGCTTATCAGAATCAACACATCAGTGCTACTCAGGAGGAGGTGGAAAGCCGCTCCTAATGCATCCATTTGGTTAATTATGTTCATTCATTATAGATTTTGTTGAGCTTAGCCTTTTACTTACAAAAGTCTGACGCTTGTCCAAGGTAGACAGCTAGTGATGCACTTACTGATTACACTGGGTGCCTAAATGCACCATTGGGCTTTTTTAAATTGACTGATTGAATTTATTTAATCATAAAAATGCACATCTGCAACAAAAAACATGAATAGTAACCACAGAAAAGGACATAAACAAAGGGTGGCTAGACTTACATACTTAGTGTGTTGCTAAGAAAACCTGAAACGTACATATCACACTATTAAAACAAAAACCATATTAAAATTGACAAAAACAATCTCAACTCATGTCCACTTACTAGCTTTTCCCACAGCTGTAAACCATATCATAGGGTCTTCATCAGCAGATGGAGCAGCTCAGCAGCTGTTATGATTTAACCCATAGCTCTTTTAGTAATTCTAATCTGTGTTGGCTAAAAGTTAAGCATGACATTTTTGCTTCTGAAGACTGTGTCAAAGTACTATTTTCAAGGCCAAAAAATAACTTTCATGTTTAGTTTAAAATGTGTTTTATATTCTAGTGGTCCCAAAGAGTAAGCGTGGTGTTGTTTTATATTTTTCTCATTGTCAACAAATCCCCTGTACACCAAAACCATCAATGACTTGATGGCTTTCCTGCTACCACTCACTAGTGCACTAAATGTGTATAAATCCACGACTGAAAATAGTGCACAGCAAATACACTATTTACTCCAGTTTGAGTTATGTTTACTAAAAAACCACAACGCCCCGCTGTTTTAAGAAATGACTGAGCCTTTATTAAAAGTTAGAGTACACATTTGTTGCACATTTGATCTTCAATAGGTCAAATCAGTATTGAGGACTGGTTGGCATCTCACTGTGTGTATTCTCCAAGTAAGAACTTCATGGGATTTGTTGACAACAACAAAATGTGCCACCACCTAATTCTTTAATTAGCAAAATGTAAATTCATGAATAAAATGGAGCACATGATCAGAATCATCATGTGTTTGTGGATGAAACATATTGATTGCAACAAATCCTATATTAAAGATACCTATAAATAAGGGTGTCATCACTATAGCTGACTACCACGGTGGGCGTTTTCATATAATGCACGTGTCAACTGATAGAAGCACACTAAAGTATATATTATTCAGCAATTGCAGTACATCACTGGCACATGTCAACTCAGATCTCATTCAAGACAGTATGCGTGCAATCATATAGCAGGATAGAAGTTTTGCATGAATAGATCCATTGGTGCATTAGTGCCGGCATCCCCTGTGACCTCATGTGATGAGGAAGCTGGAGATTTTGGCTGCTGCATGTTAATGGAGGATTAAGGTTTAGTTAAAGGGCTTTCTCTTTCTCTTTCTCTCTCTCTCTCTCTCTGTCTCTCTCTCTCTCTCTCTCTCTCTCTCTCTCTCTCTCTCTCTCTCTCTCTCTCTCTCTCTCTCTCACTCTCTCTGTTTCCACATGACCTTTTAATTATTGATTTTCAACTTGCTAGGCCTCATCTCTCCTCTCTTATCTCACTGCCGCTCGCTGTCTTTTTATCTTTCTGGCTCTTTTCCTTCCAACACAAAATCACTCACAACAGCTGCACGCTCACACGCAGATACATTTATGAGCACACACACACTTCTTCTCTTCGTCATCGCTTCTCTCTCCTCTTTTTCTCCCTGACTTGTCTCCGTATTTAAATGCGTAGCTGCTGGACGCTAGCTGCTGTGTCAGCAGGGGGGAATAGGGAAGGTAATTCATACACGGCTGTCACCCAGGCTGGAGGTGAGCGAGCACACCTCTTCCCTGAGGAGACATCCAGAAATGAGCCCAGCAGAGGAGCTCAGAGGCATCAATAATCCAGCACCTCTGCCTGAACTAACGACAGCCTCACACAGTCTCATTAAACACTGTGTGGTCCTCGTGCTGCCATATTTGTACAGTTGGAGCTCAAATTCTTAAAATTGGTTTTGGAAAATGTTTATATGAACGCCAAATCTGTAATTGGTTTTCAACCATCAGAGGAGCTCGAACTGTGATTTGAAACACCAAAATTGGAGTCAAAAGGTTTCACCACTCTGTGACAATATGTTAACACACAAAGGGAAATAAATAACAAAACACATATTTATTGACAACATCCATTCCCTGACCTCTAATCCCTTAACCCGTTGCCTAATTCTAATCTTAATTTACAAGTGTTCATGCCTGCCAAGCCACTGCCAGGATACTGACACAGTTCAAAACAGGCATTTACGTACACTCACCCCCCAAAATGTCTCCCAGCTCCCATTCCTCCTCCTCTGCATTACCCACAGGATAATTCTGTCCAGGGTATTCTAGGAATCTGTCTCAAGATAAGATAATCCAGGGACAGCTGCTCTCTAATTTTAAGTGGAGGGCCCGTGGATACGGTTGTCACAGAGGGAGCTGAGAACCAGTGGATGTTCTAGTCAGTTAAAATGCTGCATGTTGCATGTGCAGGGCAGAATCTCATTTCACTGGCTTCTCTGACACACGTGTCCCAAGGGCCCCCGAGGAGGTCAGGACCTGATCTCAGGGCAGGAAGTGAACCAACAGTCCACTCATTATTCACTCGGAGAAATTTCATCTATTGTTACCATGGCAACAGCACCTGCAAAATGATGACACACGCAGTGACACCTCAGAACCACCTCCTCTGCATTGTTAGCACGATTGGAGGGTGTGTGTGTGTGTGTGTGTGTGTGAGGTAATTGTCAAATGAGAAAACACATAGTTCAATAAAGAAACACGTCACTGTGTGTTTGTGTTTGTATGTGGTTGTTTATTCACATGCCACTCCTGCAGATAATCAGCTGGTAAAATAATCATCAATCACCAACATCTGCATCTTCATGTGATCATAACAGGTGCTGCTGGTCAGAGCTGCTGCTGTGTCAGTCATCAATTATACTGTTGCATAAGATCCAGTTGGTTCATTATTGTGCATCAGCATCAGCCTATTGATGTACTGAAATGCTCAGGCAGTGTTGGTTCTCTCCCGTTCATGCCAATAAAGCTTTCGGGGATTAGTATTGACATATGCATTTGAAAATTCTTACGTGGAGGTCACGGAGGGCGTCGTAATGAGGAGCTTCAGAGGCTGCTGTGCAGGTGCCCGTGTCTGCTATCAGCCCTCATGCTTAAGGGTTTCTTTAAACACAAATCTGTAGAGTGCTCTCCTGCAGATGACCCTGACCTCTGGTGCCTGTGGTGGAAGCCAAACGGATATCAGCGAGAGCTCAAAAATAAAAACAGTGTATAGGCCGATGTAACAGTGTGTTGTTGTTAAACTGGCGATATCATGTAACACGCCTGCAGGAGGTGGACACAACACCTGTAAAATGTAACGCAGTTAAATATAACCATGCAATGAATGCCGCCTTTGTGATGCTGACAAAATGCTGTTGATGCTCTGACAGAGCGTTCAACAATATATTTCTGAAGCTGTAAGTTTGTGTTGTTGATGGATTGCATTCATTTGTATGTGCGTGTTCCTCTTATTTTGTCCATTCTTTGCACGTCTGGTGATTAGATAGATTAAGACAGCGAGAAGGCAGTAGCCATAGCTACAGACAGTCACAGTGATGATAATAACAATAGCGAAATGCCTTTCCCCCCAGTGGAGAGACATGCTTCTGTTTCTCTTCGTCAGTGGATTTCTCTCAGGTTAATTACTCGCCATCAGTGTAAAGTGGTGAGTCTGGAAAGAAGAGCTTGTTTACAGTGAGATATAAAAAAAACTCTGACATACTGTAGCCACAGTACAAAAACATTAGCATCAGGTTAATCTGGCCCTGTTTATGAGGTTGGAGTAAATTCCATTGAGACAGTCGGTGTTATTGCAGACATAATCATGGCTTATGTTTTAGCCAATTTCACTAATTACTTCTTCCTCCTCAACTCAGTGGAGATGGTTTGACCCCTGGGCTCAACAAGGTCAGTAATATTTTCCTCAGCAGTGCCCGTCAGCAGTGTCTGCTCTGTCTGCACAGCGAGCCAACAGTTACAATGTCAGAGCAGGCGTTTAGGTTCCTATAGGCTACCGACAGACCGTAGTAGTGGCATGATGGATATCCGCTCTGCCAACTCCTGCCGAGAACGCTGAGTCATTCTTTGCATTCACAGCATTAAGCGGGATGCTGCAGTGGCTTCACTGCTGCCTATTTTTTATCTGGTGTCAATGTCCACAAATAGCTCAGCCCCCAGTGGCTCACAATGTGCTTCATCCTGGTTTTTAATGGTCTGATTTGGTGGTGTGAGGCACTTGAATCAACAGTTCATCCCTTTTATAACCAGAGTTTCAGTTGGGCAAAGGAGTCAAATACAAAAACACTATGATTTGTATGCCTCTTTAAAGATATTGAAGAGTTTATGTTTTTGGTTTACAGACTCCATCATCTGCTGAAAAGAAAACAGAGTTATACATACAGCTTTGAACCCGGGAGCTTGTAGTCTGTTTCATTAATCAATGCCAGGGCTGCTGCTGGCTATGCATCCTTCTTTTCCCTCCCCAACCTCCTCAAGGGAGGAATTTTATCACTTTAAGGTTCAGCTTTTTGAGAGTCCTCCTGCACTGGATGAATTGAAATGAGAAAGGAAGTTTGGAGGATTTTTGTCAGTTGGCTGATATAAAAAAGAAGACAAAACGTCACCAAAATTAAACATCAGACAAAGAAACTGAATTGGTATTGTGATTTTCTATTGAGCTTTCGTGTCTGAGACACCATTGCAGTTGGTTGCAGCACTTGTGTTATTGTTGTAGTTGGATCTTCTCTAAACGCTGTCTAAGTATATGCTGCTCCTGCAGCAACAGCAGTCACTCATGCTTATTTCAGTCAACATGATGCATACTTCAGGCCTGCTGGTACAGCCGGGATCTGTTTATTATGACAGCTAGTCACAGGCCTGTGTTGATATTTTGAGATTTGAGCTGCTTGTGCATATATTCATAGCAATCATCACATTTATAACATTTGGTGAGCTTATATTTGCACACAGCGTAGACGTTTCAGCACCTGTCAAATTATGCCATCAGAATCTAATCACAGAGAGGTTTTACACATGGCACATTTAAGAAATAATAATAATTACAAATCTTAAATAACTTTCTGTGTGAATATGCATTATTACCAAATATTAGACTGTACGTTTTAGATTTACTGCAGTTAAGGTAACAGGAGTCAACAGTTGGACACATTCAATGATATGTGTCTTCCACCAAGACACTGGACACTTTTGAATTCTTCCCACAGTGTTCTCCTCTTCACATGTATCATATGGAAAAAACAGAGATGACATCTCCGTGCATTCTGCCTACACACTGTATCATGTACAGGAAATGAATCTCACACAGCAAAAGCATTGGAGTGGGAATCCTGGAGGTGGACAGGTATGTCGATCCTGAGAGTATATTGTGGAAATAAGCTGCTGTCAAAGCAATATCACATCTAGAAAGAGCTCGAGCAGATGGCTGGAGTCCGTACGCCTTCAGGGGAGCAGTGTGCCATAACACTCAGATGGGAAACAGAGTGGAAGCTGCAAATCTTTGTTGCAATGAAAACAGTCTCTTGAGGTCAGTAGTTGATGGGTTTAAAATGGGATGTGTTTTTTTAATCACAAAATAAGATGACTGTAACACAGGTGGTCCACAGGCAAAAACTCACGACCCCACAGCAGCTAAACCAACACATGGCCCGGATTTGGAGCAACCAGGTGCAGAAGGAATCTGGTGCAGCATTGGAAAAGTGCTTCTCATAACTAAGAGGGTTCTATTTCAATGCAACTAGGACCAAAACTTGGTTGGCAAATTAAAAAAACTGCACTATGGGCTTAAATTGCTTTCAGAGGCATGCATCAAAAGGAGGCTTAACAAAATGTAGGATACTTTGTTCACTTGTGCCTTTCAAAAATGGACAGCAGGTACTGTAAGTGCAAAGTGTATGCGTGTTTGAGGCAGATGGATATAGTAGTGGTGAGAATTCCTCACTCTACTGTTACAGTTGCTGAGTGGTCACCTGCACCCAAACCCTCTAAAAATAATAATAAAATACAGGAAAGACTACAGGTTTTCTTGTTGACCTCTTTAACTCCAAGGACCATTCAATTTGACTCCAAGTCAACCATTACAAACGCAAGCTGTGCAGCCAAACTGCTCACACATACAGGACTTTATTTTGAATTCTAGTGGAGATCCCAAAGTTTGCCAAAGACACCAAATAGGTCAGGTTGAGTTTTGCAGAAATGTGTATAAAATGATGCAAAACATCTAGAATATGAAGCCAAAAAACAAATACAATAAAACAAGAACAACAAACGGAAAACAACATGTACTCTTGCTAACATCATAAAGCTTTAAAGCTGGGAATAAGTTGTTATAGAATATACATGGTCTAGTCTGACAGTGCGGAAGAAGATTCATTTAAGGTTAGGGGAAATGGGAAAAGGGGAAACTGGAAGTAAAGTGTTCAATGTTGAACTACATGTTCACACGGGGATGCTTTGGGCTTTATGCTCATGCTAACACACGAACATGCTCACAATGACAATGCTAACATGCTGATATTTCACAGGTATAATGTTTAACCTGTTCACCATGTAAGCATTACAGAGTTCTGAGTGCCATTGAGAAAAAAATCCCTAATGTGCTCTCGATTTCTCCCTAGGATCCGTATATGTTTGTTAGCTTGTTAGCATGCTAATATTGTTACATTGTATGTTTGCATTTGAAACACACCATCATGGTATAAACTAAGGACCAACTGCCAAGCTCTGTCCTAAATGAGTGCCTGCTAATGAGCGATGCTGCCACGAGGCTGAGTTAAGCTGTACAGAGTTGTGGACAGTATCACTCACTTTTCTTTATAAAAACATAAATTCTGGTATATAACTGTCATACTGTGCACAAGCAAAAGACAGATCATGGTTTTGTCTGCAGGATTAAAGATCAGAGGGATACAAAAAAACAAAACAAACAGAAAAAGCTGAGCGTCTGATGCATAAAGGTAAGCTTTCTCTCTGTGAATAAATCTTTAGATGCTGCGAGTTGAAGGAACTGAGGGCAAATCTCATCTATTAGTCATGAGATTTAGGGTGGAGCTTTGTGTAGGGCTGTGAGCGATTGTGCAGTGCTGCATTGCTCCACAGCATGGGCCCTCCCCGCCTGCATACCTCTCCCTCCTCTTCTCTGGATTCCTTCTTGCTTTGCTTAATAACGTTGAGTCATAAGGTGGGAGGGAGAGTCGCCTTCCTCGCTCCTGGAGGTGCTGCACGCTCGCTTATTTTTTTTTTTGCTTTGAAGATGAAAGGTACCGCTGATCGCATTCATTTTGGGCTGTAAAGTAAAATCCATCCCCTCAAATTTATGGGGTGGAGTTATTTTAGTGCCAGGTCAGGAGAGTCGTGTGGTTTCAAACTTCCCTCCCAAAATAAGGCCTCCCTTCCAATTATGCTGATTTAAAAGTTGATTTTAAAATTAAGGTCTGTAGTTCAGTTCGCCCAGAAAAATATCATAGGATACCAGAAATAAGACATTTGCTTTTCACGAGCTAAGAAAGACCTTTAGTCCTCTCTGTGGCATTGCGTTTGTTTCATATAATCCACTGGGTTTAAAAAGGTTTGTTAAGCTTTAAACAATAGATAACATATTGATCTGATAAATGAATGAATACATTGAATTTGGAGATGTGTGGTTTTCAACTTTACATACTGTCCGGAATAAAATGTATTAATATTTATTTACTGACCTAAAAGAAGTGAACATTTTAAATAATGAGACAAAAGAAACTCAGCCTATAAAATATCACCAATGTAGCATAAAACCTCCCCCCATGTTCCTAAACCCTCCTAAAAACATAACAATTGGACTTGACCTTGTAACAGCAAAATATGCAAAAAAAAGGACTTATTTTTTCCTATTTACAATGGTGCTCTGGCAAAAGTATCTGTATATTCAACTCCCTTTATAGAACTCTTCTCTTCTGAATTGGGGCACATTGCAATCAGTAGATCAAAGGATGTCTGATAAGGTGGATAATCTCCTTCCAGTCTTGTTTAAACAAGTGTTGCATGTCAAGCACACTGACGTCCCACAGAGACAAACTACCTGGTTCCTGTGTGCACTCTCACAAAACCTGAATTGATGAGTGGAGAAACTTAACATTTGTATAAATGGGTGACTCACAAAGAGAGTTAACATACAAAACATTTAAATTAGCCAGATGAGATGAGAAAAAAATCTCTTTATCGGGATAAACTTGTAGCATTTTCTTTTCTTTCCCTTGATATTATGTGTACAATTTATTGGACATTTTTCCAAACTAAAATGTTATTTGAAAGTAAATACATATGTATTTTTTTATGAGTTATTGGAAGATGCATATTGATGTTTGAGAAATAGCGATGTCTTTTGTGGGATGGGTCAAATGCTTGGCATGACAAAGAAATGTAACTAACATAACAAATGCAGATTCTTTAATGCAGGGCATGAGGGATCACTGGATAGTTGGCCTTTGCCATGACCCACTGTGACATCTGCAGTAAATCCTCAACAAATTCATTAAGAAACAGAGGAATTAAAGCTATATAAAGGTTCATCTGTTCAAAATGTCCTGCATATTCCAATCTGCGGCTCAAAATTTGGATCTGAATTTTGAAACTGAAATTCACATTAGATTCTGTAGATTCTGCTTCAGGTGCGGTTTGGGAAGATAATATCAGAATCAGAATCAGAATCAGAAATACTTTATTAATCCCAGAAGGGAAATTGCTTTTTGATACAGTTACAATGCTCAATAAAGTTATTGAAAAAAGAATAATAAACTGTAGAAAAATAGAGGGTGTAGAGGTGTAGAGGGTCCGAATATGTTTGGACCAGGGGCCGGAGCTGCTCCAGGACGAGTCTTTCCAGGGCCTTCATGATGTGGGAGG
>JAVQJL010037590.1:0-43748 GCA_036024295.1 Nannoperca obscura
ATATATATATAGTTTATATAGTTATATATAACCTAGCTATGGTTGTTTTGACCTTTGTCTATGAATGTGTGCCACAGATAGCTGCTGGATTGGGATTTGACATGGCTAGTTTAATCAACAACCCGGCCTTCATCAGCATGGTAAGAACCTGAGTCCTGATATATGCACTGTGCATAAAGACCCTGGCTGTGTCACGGGCACAGTAATAATAATAATATCTTCATTTATGTAGCACAAACAAAGTTACAAAGGGCTTCACATAGCAAGCAAAGAACATAAAAGTTCCAAACGAACTGTATAAAAAACTAAATTAATGTCAGAACCCATAAACAGAATAAAAACAGGGAAGGCAATTCGATAAAAGTACGTTTTAAGCTTAGATTTAATAGAAGCCACTGACTCAGCCGGCCATATTTCCTCAGGCAATGTTGTCCAGAGCCTCTGGGCTCTTATTTCAAAAGCCCCGCCCCCTTTAGTCTTAAGATAAAAGGGCCCTGCCAGAGGATCTCAAAGTGCAATTAAAAGAAAAATCTAAATTTTCTTAAAATCAATCCTAAAAACTACTGGAAGCCAGTGTGAAGAGGCTAAACCCGGCGTGATCTGTTCAAACCTGTTTCCTCTGGATAAGCACCATTTGTCCCGGAGACAGGTGTCCGATGCTTGTTTGGTCTCTGGGAAGGTTCGACCAGACGCCGCTTGCCAGGCCAAGAACTCGTCTACAAGCTGCCAGAGTTTTGGTGCAGCGACAATGGCAAGATGCATCTGAATCAGCTGTGTGTGCATCCATGCCCCCACGGCACTAGATAATAACAACATTGCCAGTGTAATCAGAAATAAATTGCCCTTTTAATGCATTTGTGGGAGACGCAGTGGATTTAAGCTCAGATTTCTGCTTACAGGCTGCGAGCGTGATGCAGAACCAACAGGTGCAACAGCTGTGAGTGTCAAATGAGTTGATTGCATTCAGTTATTCCGATTACTGTGAACATGCTTCCACTCACTGCCACTGTGTCACTGTGCCGTCAGTATGTCAGGAATGATGTCTAATGCAGTCGGGGGTCCTGCAGCAGGAGTGGGGGGACTGTCAGACATCTCCAGCTTGATTGAAGCGTAAGTAAATGAAAAGCATTTCATTTTATTATTCATTATTCATTTGAGATAATTCAGTGTTTTGGGGACATTGATTGACCGAGAATGCGAAAAATATTTACCCAAACAAACACATACTGGGAAAGAAAACCCAGCATGAAAATCCTTTTGTTGTTTCTGATTCAGTATCAACGTGTATCTGTGCTGTACATGTCCACAACGTGAGGAAGTTATGGTCTTTCTCTCATGAGGGGAATGTCTGTTATTTTACTGTATATTAAAAACCGGACTATTCCTCATCTTGCTTTATGTGAGCTGTTGTTCTGGTAGAAAGCAATTCAGCAGCTAAACAAAAGTTGTCCTGTCTCTGTCAGGGGGCAACAGTTTGCCCAGCAGATCCAGCAGCAGAACCCAGAGCTGATCGAGCAGTTGAGGAACCACATCCGGAGCCGCTCCTTCAGCGGCAGCGCAGAGGAGCACTCATGATCTCCCCAGGTAGTTTTATATTTACAGTTCAAGCACTTTCAAAAACAATTTGTAGATAATAAAGCATTTTTCTTTGTATAACTTTGTCCAAACCTTGTATTAAAAACCAAACCATAGCTGACCAAATACAAAACATTTGAATATATTTGTATCATTAACATGCATTGTTTTTTATTTCAGTCTCACGTTTTTTTTTTCTCCAAGAAAGGGCAACCACATTGCGCAATTACAATCTCTACACCCATTTCTTAAAGTCAAATACCCGGCACAGCTGGAATGAAGAGACAAGGATGGGGTTGAAGGCACTTTACTGTGACTAAAGGCCCTGGAGCAGAGAGATGAGGGCCTGGAGACTGGACCATGAAATGAAGCATCCCACACATCCAGGGCAAAACATATTGTAAACACCTAATCAGAAAAAACTAAATTCAGCCTACTGAGGGAACATGAGTAAATAGTTTCTTCAGAGCTTTTACATTCTGCAGAGGTCGTGTTTTATATGTGCCGAAAATGCTGCCCTCTTCGTGTTATGAGTTAAGGATCCTTCTGTCTAGTCGTGATGAATAGAGGCTGTGGGAGGAATGTAACTTTTACAGCATTGCAGGGAACATTTCAGCTTTTTCTCATACAACACCCACAGGACATCAGGTTTACCTTGTTTATACTGCATCCGGTTTGATATTATTTTTGTAGACGCTCTACTTGTTTATTGGGTGATAAAGACCAGTCAGTCCTTGAACACGTAGGACTCCCATCACTGCTTTTCAATGACTACTACTTCATATCTTTAAGACAACTATTTAATTGTATAGCAGTGTTTGCAGCCTGCATAATGTTGTTACCGCACTTTAGCTAAATTAAATGTCCCCCCCTTTAAGCCTATTTAATTGTTCATTCACTAGTAACAAAGTATTCCGATTGTTCATTTTGCATGCTCTTAAATCTGGTATTTGAGATCAGATGCTTTATGGAAACCAATAGGTATGCTAGGGCAGCACAATGTTTTGTCTAAAACTTGTGAATAAATGTCTTGAAACTATGCACACTCCTGCCGGCCTGTGTTTTTGCCTCTGTGTCGTTATTTGATAAAAGATGCGAGTTTGTGGATGTTAAATAATGTCTTTAAAGATCTAGCCGACATCCCAGAACATCCACTTTAAAGGGGCAATCCACCAATTTAGTGCTCAGGCTTTAACAACAGGTGTGCGTTTTTATTCTTAAATGAAAACGAGCTCCGTACTCACGTGTTTTATCACCATTTCAGAAATTATCTGTCCAGCTGTAAACGCATATCACGTGACGGTTTGCGTGCACTGAGCATGCGCGTGCCGGTGTAAATAGGAAGTAGAGAGTTTTCTCTGCGGTTGGTCGCTTGTAGTTGCAGGAAATACTACGAACGAAGAACAGCGATGGAGAAAGTAAAAGCAGAGATTTCTCTGTTACCGAAATGTTGTACTTCGTTATCCAAGTTGAATCGACCGCCGTTAGTGAAGGCTGATGTTTGGGTTTTTTCCGTCTAAGGAAAAATCACGTGATAAGGGCGTGACGAATCAGGGAAGGACACGTCACGTCGTGCCCGATAAGATCCAATCAGAAAGCTTTTAAAATGTTTCCGCGTCCGCACGTCCTCACTTTAAATGTTTGTTTTATGGGTTACAAAACGCTGCAGTAGTGAGGACGCTGCGCACAAACGTAGCAAAAGTTACGTGTTTCAAAACAAAAATGTAATAATGTGGATGTATCTCAACTCGGGGTGTTGAATTAACCATCCAGGAAGACCCTTCCTTCACTCTGTCCACCATTTCACACAGTGATTTGACACTCAGTAGGTAAAAATGTGGCTTAAAACATCAAGAAATCTCTCTAATCAACACATTTGAAGAAAATATGGCTTTAAAAGTTACAATAAAATGAATTTTCTCTCATATTGACCATTTTTTTATGCCAAAAGCCACCAGACACCCATTAATACTTCTTGAGAAGCAAAAGGAAATCACACAGATTTTATTAACATTTATGCACATTTACATCATTATTTTCAAAGAAGGTGATTTATATTATTCACAATTCATTTTAAAATACAGTATTATCCCCTCAGGTTGCAAAAAGAGTGAAATGTCAGCGTTAATGTGCAGAATTCCACTGTTGGTCCATTCATATCTAAAATGCAAAAAAAGGTCAATAAAATGTCTAACACTCATTGCTCGTAAACGGGCAGACCACACACACTTGTGCGATGTCGTCATATTCGTACGTTCTCTTCAGAAACGTGTCTGTGAGTCTCAGTCCGGAAATACTCTAAAACAAAGAGGTGAAGGATGTGACATTAGTAAGCAGGAACAGCACGAGGATATCGACCAGCAGTTTTCCTAAAGGTTCGGGTCTTACCTGTAGACCCTGGACGGAGGAGAGGAGTATGAGGGGCAGAGAGAGGAAGGCACCGGGACTAAGTTTCCCCAGCTGTCGCCCTGATACGCCACACCAGTGGATCGACCTGGTGTTGCACATCTCCAGCTCCAGGTCCATGGTTCTTTCGCTACAACGAAGGTCACAGAAAAAACCCTCAAACGCTTGTTAATGATTAAATAGCAGTGAGTTGTCTCACATGTCGGACTGGGGGATTTTTACCTGCAGTTGGTGATTTTACAGATAATGTCAAAGGGTTCTTCAAGGTTGACCGTGTCAGGAATCATCTCCAAAGACAGTCTGATATCTCCATAGCCTGGAGCCTGGAGGACATACAAGGACAGATTCAAGAAGAACAAACATAAGAGGATAAAAAATGAGATCTTTTGACTTTGGGAATAAAAAATTAAAACATCTTGATACCATTCTTTGCAGCTGACTGGTCTGTAGCCTCCCCCTCTCCCCGAGATTGGTCTTCCACACGATGTCGAGCTTTCCTATCACCGTTACACCCTTGATGACGCCGGCCTTCTCCGCGTACTCTGGCTTTGGCTTCAGGCAGTACAGGTACTGCCGCGTGTCCATGGGCTGCAGGTAGGACATTTTCCCAAACGTGGACTCTCTGGTGGAGCAAAAAGTCACATGTTCACCTTTTTGCAGTTCCGTCAGCGAGAAGGAATACGCAGGTCAAGTGAAGTGCTTTTACCCTTCATCTCCACATGCTACCGTGTTGAGCTCTGTGACGTTGTACATCATGGACGGCTCTAGAGAGACTTTCTCCATGAACATCGGCGAGGTGGTGATGTTCTGGATCTGAGCCTCCAGGAACACTTCATCTGTCTGGAGCGGCGAAGCCAGGGGTCGAATGAATGTTTGTTGCTCACAATTAAGTGCAATTACACAACCTCCAAGGCGAACTGAGCAACACGTCAACGTTATCAGTAGGTATTAAGAGGGGTTAGGCTTGTGCAAAATCCTAATACTGCCTTAAAGGATAGGGTCACAGTTTTTATGTCTCATTCACATGCCCATATGTATATTTCAAGACCTCCTGTCCTCATGTTGGACATGAAGAGGGACCTTCCCAACAAGATTTTGACGTAAGAGACACCAAAATGAATAAGGTGTGGGGAAAAACTATTCACTTAGGTTTGTGATTCATATTTTTTCTACAACTTTATAGATTTTTTATATATATATAATGTATATAATACATTATATAATATACATTATAAAAATATATATAATGTTCTGCATTTATATTACATATATTAATAATAAATGTATTCATAATTCATAATTCTTATTTATTACATAGTATATTTACCACTTTTATATGCAATGATGCTGCTGAAATAAAACTCAAACAGACTGACTGACATGATGTGCATTGTTTTTGGAAACATGACTCATGACACAGTCTACAAATGTATGATTCAATTCTTTCCACAGGGTCTAGTGTTAAAAAAGCAACCTATTCGTAATAATGGCAACAGATCGTAATATCAAATCGGTATCGTGTTGTAGGAGTGCGTTAATGTCCCTCTGCAGCAGCTCAGCAAGAAAACTGTCCGTTTGGTACTAAAAAGACGCTAACTTTATTTGACCCACTCAAACTGCTTCGGACGAGATGTTTGTAGGGCTTGAAAAACAATGTGAACCCATCCTTTAAGCTACTCTTCAGCATGGTGATGTGAGAGTCGTGTAATGAATAACATTTATCAAACCAGACTCATTAAACATAGAAAACATGAACTGAATTCTATTAAGTTTGCTCAGTGTGCCCTGGAGGACGTTGTTAGTACGCGGGCTGACCAGCGGAAATACAGTAGGGGTTGCACGACGACTTTTACCAAGTCATCCAAAGTGGTCTCGCAAACATCACCTAGTTGTGTGTTTTTAGCCAATCAGATTATTTAAAGCAGCCATGTCATCTGCATTGGAGCCTTTTAGAGGAAATGAGTGACTGCTCTGCTCTCCGGTCTCCTTCATCAGTCTGCAGAACCAACAGATTTACCCGACACACTTCAGACACGTTGCTCCCGAGCGAGGACGACAATATAGAACAAATATATTTGGATGAATGTAAAGGCCACCGTGTCAGCGGCAGCAGAGCAGAGATGAACAGCAATGGTGTTACATTACATTTGTAATTGACTACATTTATTACTGATAACCTATGACTAACACCTTATAATCAGTTATTAATATTAATTTACTTGTACAGAAAAATAAGCTGACTTACTAATTGTTACATGACTTAACTTAACAACAATATAACAATATCTAACCTTGGCTAAAAGATATAGGTTATTGAAGGACGACATTTGTACAGGGTTCGTACAGCTTTTTAAGAGTAAAATTCAAGCACTTTCAAGGGAACCTAAACCAAATATTCCCAGACTCTCGAAGCCTTTATCATCACATCTAAATTGTTGCTATAAATTCCAGGAGACAACAAACAAATATGACAATGAGATTGTTTCATTTTAAATATTAAAAGATTTTAAGTTTACATGAGTGATTGTGTCGATAGAGTATATTTAAATATTTTCCTGACCTTGAAAACATAACAGTTAAAATTAAGCACTTTCCAAACTTTCAAGACTTTGTACGAACCCTGCTTGTAAAGGCGTCTCACAAATCAAATCTTGCATGCCTTGACATGGTGCTTGTAAATGACTGTCGTTCTTGTTTATATGTCGGCAGCCAGTCGATGCTTTGGAAAAGTAACGCTCGGAGGTCTTTACACGTGTCAAGCTTTCAGTGCAACCTCTACTATACGGTAAGATACAACGACAGGGAAGCAGAGATTAGTTCATGCCTGCAATTCATAATATAAGAACTGACCATGAACCATTCAGAATGAGGTTAATGTTAAATCACAGAGCTTAGCATCTCTGCTCCATGCAAAGCCATTCCAACCAATACCTCGAACCTAACATTTCAGAACATGTAATCAAATATATATTTGTTTCATTGACTCCGAAAAACATTTACGACCCAAAGGTAAATGATTAAAGTAATTTTGGTTTTATAATCACTAACAATTAAGACCTTTAAATGTTTCCATCACGCTGTAACCTACAACCACCGGCTGCATATAAAGATGGACGATGTGACAGCTAGCCAAGAGTAAAGCCAAAACATCTCCACCGCCCCCTGGTGGCTGCTTGCAGGATGTCATAAACCCCGCCTCCTCCGTGTTAGCTGCAAAACTGAAAAATCAAGATGGTCTCTGTTATTTGAGGTAGTTCTTATCACGCTGACGTTTGTTCACGTGTCCATTTTTCTGATACGTTTGGATTTAATAAGTTGTTTGCGGCTATACAAAGTATATTGACAACTGTGAGGACGCAGACTCAAGCAAGATGGCAGCACCTCTATTCCGGGATATTTTGGCTTCATTTCTGGAAGTGGAGACGTGTCGTCCGTGTTTATATACAGTCTACGGTCTTCAACCCAGTAACAAAAGTTACAAATGAGATTCAAAAGCATTCGAGCACCATCGTTCATGTCTGCAGAATCATTTACATCTCGGAAAATAGAAAATGAGAACAATCACAGTGCACACTCCCATAATCCCCAGTGATCAGAAATTGTATAATCAATGCAATCCCCACCCACCACAATCTGACAGCACACACTTTAATGAAAACAGTCCAAGCCTGTGCAGGATGAGTTTGCAGGAAAGCATGAGCGTCCAAAGAAAGGGCAACAGAAAAACAATGGAAAGTTTCAAAGACTAACGTGTTAAAATCAATATAGCGGCACGTCACTTATCTTTAACAATCTAGCAGACTTTTGATTATTCATATGCTACTTTCCATTCTTCTACTTTGCACCTTTCTATTGGCCCAGAAAGACAAAGTCTGCGGCACCAAAAGGATTAAGAGAAGCTAATGCTCAGCGATGAGAACAGAAGGAACAATTACCACAGAACTGAGGTCACTCTAATGGAGAAAATAAAATACAAGACAAAATAAACAAATGAAGTTACATGCCAAAGACGATGACAATGAATATTTGCATACTGCTAATATAAAAAGCTACTAAAATGAAAATGAGAAAACGGAAAAAAGCTTGTTGGCTCTGTGAGGAAAACGTTTGACCTCCAGCTTTACAGCACGAATTGCGTGTTTCTGTTAAGTTGCTGGAGGTACAAGGGTTTTCCAGACTTATACTAACTGCCCCTTTCAGCATCTGGACATGTTCCTAACTAGGAAATGACATGTGATATGAAGCATGTTATATATGCTGAGTAAGAACTTACAAACGATACGGTTGCATTTGCAGCACGACGTGGTGAGAGGTACACGTGCACAGTCTGTATGTTGACACTTTATATTATGCTGGTGTGTGAGAGTGGCTGACTCACCTCTGCATTGTAGAACTTTGTCTTCACATCCAGCGGCTTCAAAACCTGATTGAGAATAGATTGCAAACTGAACGCTGTAGTTTTCTCACACTGTACATCCATTGGGCAGGAAAGAAATAATCAATCTTCATGCAAGAAAAAAAGTCTAATCAGGCTGGAAATCCTCAGCTGAGAAAAGGAAGAAATGGAAATCTGAGGGGCAACATTGAAAATGTTGCTCGGAGGTTACATTTAGTTCACAAACTGACGCCTGAAGAGTGTGATACACCGAATCCAGAGCTAGGATAGTAATTGCATTTGCTCTGTTGTGGACTTGTGACATGTCTCAGGTCTCCTCCAAGCTAACACACGAGTTCACCGCTGCCGTCTAATGACAACGCTCGCACGCAACTCACCTGGAATTTGAAAAACTTCCTGAAATAGAGCTTTTCCCCGTACTGAGTGGTGTAACTGACGGCACAAACTAAGCTGGGAATTGGAGGAGAGAAAATAAACATTTAGAATAAGCCCCAAAAAAACACATGTAAGAATTGTATCCGTGTGAAGGTTGCTTTCCTGACTTGCTCAGTTTGCAGCACATTTGGGGCTTTGGCGGCACAATATAACAAAATATGGAGTTTATAGGAAAAACACTTACATGTGTGTTCCAATTTCTTTGACTTCGTGGTGGATGACGTCGTCAATGCAGCGTTCGGGTTTGAGTTCTGCTACTGCAGAGTTGGACGCTGAGAGGTTGAGCCTCTGTGAGCTGGTCTGCAGATCAGCCTGTAGAGGATCACAGCACACGGCAGGACACGCACGGGTGAAACAGGAGTGTTGGACGGGTATTTATTTTACTTATTTACCTTTTTCTGTACAGTACCTTCACAAGAATGTCCTTCACAACTTGGTTGCTGTCGTTGTGCACACTTATGTAACTGGAGAAGGTCTCACCAAGGAAAATATTTCTGCGTGATGCAAAGACGTGGAAAAGTCAAAAAGGCTGCTCCACAAAGTGTTCACTGTTTAATTCTCCAACAACAAATGAGTGTTTTCTTTTTACCCAAAGTTCTGCGGTAATGTGAGCATCTCTCCGAGCATCAACGCCTCGGCACCTTTAATAGTGGAGGGGTCCTCCCTCATAAGTTGACCAAATAAATCCCCTGTAAAGGCAAACACACAAAAAGTGTGTAGAATGTATTGTGCACCATCTGTTAATGAATTCTGTGAGCTGGAACACACGAGACATGACAAAACACTGTGCAGCGAATTATCTCAGGAAGACAAACACCTGCATCAAAGATCCAAGTAAGTAACCAACAAACAAATAGTGTGCACGCATATGTTATTACTATAATAACAATTCTAACACCTACATTGATGTGAACTCCGGGTGTAGAGGCAGATCTAAGAATACGGCATTTGGGGTCTATTCTGTTTTACCGACGCACAACCTTAGAATCAGACGACCAAATCAAAATATCAGCAGACACAAGCTGAATTTGTTTCCAGTGACCGTCCTATTGTGCAAATAAACCTTTCCCGACGCATTCTCATTTGTTGATTAACATTAACATTTCTTGTTGCGAGCTATTTTTCTTAGAGCATTTCTAACTAATTGTGCTTTTAAAAGGGGATGGAGGACAAAATCGGCGGTGGGGTCATGACCCGTGTAGATATATAAGATGTAGACACACTGTTTTGACAGAATCGGGTTTTATAAAAGTGTGTGAGCACTGGATCTGTGCACTGCAGGGAGGAACACGGAGAGAAAGGGCCTCTGAAGATCAGGTTTCAAAGCAGTCTGAACCACAAGGGTGTTCACTGGGCTCAGATGTCTGTCCTCCTGTCCAACAAGCTGCCCACAAACATCTTATGCTGTGAACAACTCACTGATTATATTCATTAATTACTCCTTCTAATACGTCTAATATTAATAACAAAAATAAGATCACTCTGGAAGATTCTGCAGGAATTAAAGAGGAACATGATTTAGCACTATTAAAAAACATGTACTTTAGCACAACTGTTATAACTCATCATTGCAGACAAAAAGCATGAATCCACATTTTGCTCATTTCATGCTGACCTCTTTAATGACGGTTTTATGACATTTAGATATTTGCTATTGTTCCCTCAAATAAATATTTCAACATAAACGGAAGTGTTGTCTGCTGTCTTGAGTGGGATGTTTGTCAAATTCTGACGCAACCACCGAAAACATTTTTTAAGTTGTAAGGAAGGAAAAGCAGAAGCAGTGAGCGACGTGAGCGACGCAAAAAGTGGAAGCAAGACATCCACTTACGGAAAGCACGGTCTCAGGCGGTATGTCGCTTCCCATTGTGCATGTTATCATGAAATGAGGACGTGAACTTCTCAAAAGTCACAAGCATTTATAGTTTGAGTTGACATTGGTGTTTTGAAGCAACTTTAAATAGCCTGGACATGGAGTAGAACATGAGTAAAAGTGTGGCAAAACCTGTTCTTTTAAATCTTTTAAACTGCATTGTTGTTGCACCTACATCTAAATGTCGTGCTAAGACTTTTAGTGAATCTCTACATTCTACAGAACAAAAACAACAGCACTACAAACAGCAAGAAATGATACGACAGACACAGGGTTGTTATGCTAACATTTTCTCCTCTGGCGTCTTTAACATGTCTAGGAACCCTGTGATGAACAACCTGACTGTATTAACAAAGGCGGCACAGTGTTGATAGCACTGTTGCCTCACAGCAAAAAGATCCAAGGTTTGAACCTGACCCGGGCCGACTGGAGCGTTTACAAGGACTCCCCGTGTCTGCTTAGGTTTCTAACCGCAGTCCCAAAACATGCAGGTTACTCGATCCAGCAATTCATCTTAGGGTGACGATTCTCACCAGCTATTTGATGACCAAACTCTGCAAACTTTTCGGTTCGATTTTCATGGTTTAATGGGTTTTCTCAAAGCCTCCCATCCCATGTGCTGGCTGCTGCTACATTTGATCAGTCAGCATACAAATAACTGGCCAAATCTGATTCCCTGACAATATCAAGATGCTCTGTGTGGCACATTTCAGGCTGCTGTGTCCAATCTAAGCTAACAGACGGTGGAACAACAAGCACACCATGTGGGTGAGTCAGCAAATCCACAGAAATACAAAGACAATAGATCCACAGGCATATAATCTTCATCAAAAAGTGCAACGTTAATTAAAAATGCAGATAAAGGAGACAGTAAATAAGCCATTAGCTAACACCGGCATCGTACTTCCTGTTGTGTGTGCATGGTGGTAACCCTGCAGACAGCAATATCTCTGCTCTGAGAGACTCTGCTCTGCTTAGATCAGTTAAACAGAGAATCCAATTCCCCATGCGGGTTCTGCCTTTGAGACTCCAGACTAAACAGGCTTACCTGGCAGATCTCGATCCTCACACGTCACTGGCAAGTTCGTGAAGAGTGTTGGTTTTGTTAACCGCATCACTGTAAAGTCAAGTGACATTGGTTAGTGATTGGACACACAAGTGGGTTAGTTGTGGTAATGTTTCTGCGGTATCTACCACTCAGCTGAGCACATCGTAGCACCAATACCTTCAGTGTCATGAGCCAGGAGCATGAAAGCTTTCATCCCACCATGAGAGTAAAACAGGTTTATTGTAGTCTTTGGTTATAATGCAAAAATAACCTTTGTTGTATTGCTAATAAATACATTTTGCTTAAATGTTTCAACACAAAATGTGTTTTCTAGGTAAGCCACACACAAGCACAAATGAGTATCTGAAAGTGTAAATGGTTGACTGGTTAATCATTTGATTCAAACTTAAATATAATTTACTGGTAAAGTTTGGCAGCAAGCTTGTACATTGGATCAATCTTTCACAAACATCTGATCCGGGGTCAGTATATATTATATTTTAAACAATCCATACAAATAACTTTTAATGTGTGCAAAGTCCTCAGAAACAGAGTCAAGTTCAATGGCTAAGTTAAGGTTAGCTGCCTGACACATCATTTGACGGTCAGTTTCTCTTCACGTACTTACACACTGACAAAGAACAAATGCACAGACAAAACAACAAACAGAAGCAGAACAGCTTTCCAAAGTTATGTTTTGTTTAGCTAAATGAGCTAACAGCAACAACTAAGCTAGCTTGCAAGACTACATAGTGCTGCATTGTCTTTCAATTTCAGGTTTGAGGTCAAGTAATGTCAAGAGTAGCACCTGTCACAAACAATCTTTATTACGTATTACCAAATGTAAAAGTTTGATACCGTCTTAGTTAGCGTTGTTAGCATCTTATAGCAACAACAAATGTCAACAGCCCGGTGCACTTAAACGTTAAACGCGTCAGTTTAAATACAACGTCCAGAGTCACTTACTATTTACTGTATTAACTACAACAAAATACCTTTTAATGCGAGTAGGTGTTCCTGTTTCGCCTGACTTATATCCATTTTAACAGAGAAAATGGTCTTTTCGGGTGATGTTAGCTATTAGCCAGCTGGTTGTTGTGACAGGCTAGCCGGCGAACTTTGACCTTACAGGAAGCGCCTTTCTTCTTCGTCTTTTAATTTGGGACGCCTTTTAGATGTAATACTACCTCTCACTGTCCGGGAAGGGTGCTACAACAATAGAGAATTAATTTTTGTCTTTTCTATCTCCACATTTCTCTCTCTTTTTAGAGAAGCGTTCATCACATCAGCATGTTTGCACCATTTAGTGCGCACTAACTACGACCTAGAAAGTGAGCTTGTTGACAGCACTTTAAAAACGTTGTCTTCATTATTTCTGTTTGCAATTTTGTAATGTTGACGAGAGTTACTGTAAAAAGTGCAGGTATAGTTAAACGGCGATCCCAGATGTCCAGTGTTTGGACACTTTCCATGCATAATTGTCCATGTTGGAATATAACTGGCACCGTATGATGTAATCTGAATTTATGCCAGAATATCCTGTGGAGTTCCTGCTGCTCTACACTGACCTCTAGTGGCCTGGGCTTGTAATACATCAGGCTATAACTGCAACTTTAGTTTATCAGTTTAATAACAAAAGTGACTTATATGATATATAATGACAACCACGAGGACACTGTTGAGACTTCTAATCGCCTGTACATCATTAATTAAATACCATACAACTATTCCTTGATTAATCCACCTGATTAAATGAAATCTTCATAAAAAATCTAATCAAATCATCCAGAAAACCCAGATGCAGGTAACATCTCAGAGCTGCCAGCAAGCTCTGAGTGTATTCTATTGCTCCTTTTACAGATTATTTCGAGTCATATTCTGTTTGGTTTAATAATTGTTTATACTGATTTTATATTATATCTTCTGTGGAATGAGCTGTGGAACAATCTCCTGAACGAGATTACTAACGAATATGATAAAGAAGAAGAATTGGTGTTGACCTGTGATTGATAACAATTCAACTGTTTAAATCTGATTTTCCAATCTTTTAAATTGTTTCAACCTCTATAACAAACCACACGGTGGAGTGTAAAGTCAAATTCTCTCACCTTTGACCTCTCACCAGGTCAAATGATTCAGTGTGAACAGAGCCTCCACTGTTGAGCAACAGTCCTGAGATCAGGACTGAAGCAGATGACCACAGAGAACCAAATAAACATGTAATCTCATTTAACTTGGAAAAGACAAAAGCAAAAGGCAGGAGGACGGTGAAGCTGAAACTTTATTGGAGGAATGAAGTCATGTTATGTTAACAGCAGGAAGAATTCAAGCTAACAGGTTCATCTAGCCCTTCGCGTGACAGCAACAGAAGAGTTTCTCATTGTCTGGGTGTGCAGAGAGGAACGCGTGGCCGTGGAGCTACACGTCGTAGAGCAGCACCGTCACCGGAGCGCTCAGCGCCATGTTGTGTAGGATCTGTTTGGAGCAGACGTGCTCGTCGTCCGCGTCCTCCACAAACACGGACAGGAAGTGGTGCGCGTCCCACGGCACCTCCTGGGTCTGCGAGGCCAGCACGCGGACGCAGCTGACGTCCTTCCTGAAGCTGAACGTCTTGCCTGCTCCGGGCGGGCTCTTCTCCTCTTCCTCGCCCGCGGGCTGGGCGACGAGGAAGGCGTCGATCTCCTGCGCCTTTTCCGCGACGAAGACTCGGACGTTCCTCTTGCTGTAGTTGCTCAGCTGGCTCGCGCTGCTGGTGTTTCCCATGTTCTTCTGTCTGATGTGGCTGATGTGTTGGTCAGGACCTGCTCGAGGCTGTCATTCAAAAATAAACAGTGATATTTCTCATAACCTGGATTCAAATGTGTGGATATATTACATTTTTATATACCTATATACAATATACACTTTATCTCCACATTTCAATTCAAAAACAAAACAAGAGTTTTACATGTGTACACAACACAACCCAGCATTTATTAAGTGTATAATGCACAGGAATATACATGAAAAGCTACAGTCCTGCCATCTTTTTCTTTGTTAACACATCTGGTTGTTCAGGTTGAGCCTTCTAAAGTGTGAAATAAAGTCTTCAGAGAGGACTAAATGAGCAATTATTTCTTCTCTACATACAAGACAACATCTGTATTTAACACAGATCGGTTAATAAAACAGCTTTAGTAACTACTTGAGTCTTTTCTTACCGTCTGCTCAGGATAAAAGACAGAAATAATTCTTACCTGCTGCTACAACGAAGGCAAGGTGACAATAATGCACTGTCGCTGTCTTCGTGACCAGAAGCAGTGTGTTACCTACAAAGTCTGATAAAATGCAAATGTTTTTAGCACAGAGCGCGTGCAGGACAAAATATTGCTTCAAAAGAGCAGCCTTTTAACTGCGAGCTCAACAGTTTTGCAGGTGAAGAGACATTAATTATACACATACACCATTATAAAAGTCAGTGCACTTATTTAGAAAAAGGGTAATTGCTTTGAAAGTAGTATTGTCTGCGTCACTGTGTTAGTCCATCTGACCTCCCTAACTTGTCTGTAACACTCATCCTCAAGCCCATTCCTCCTCCTGAAGAAATAAACCTTTAAAAACAGGTGACAAATATGTAGTTTCTTTTGTTAAATGTTAAATCATGTACTTAAACAGCTGGCTGCTCTAGTTTTTAGCAGACGTCACTCAAACAGGAGTGACTGGTGCATTTCTTGGGGACTATTTTTAGTTGTGGATTAATACACAATTGGTGCTCTAGTGAGTATTTCCGGCAGCAGGACGGTGTGCATGGGACCGGCTGGAAATAAACTACAGTCCACATGTTCATGGTAATGAAAGAACATGTCACCCAGTGCAACGCAGTGGTTCACTGACGTGCATTTAATCGTTGTTGGAGAACAATGGCGCTCTTTGACGCAGAGGAATAAGCTGTCAGGAATTGGACACAAACTAGACTTGTTCGTATGATCGATTTGTTGTGGGTTTTGATTTTTTCATGGAATTTGTTAATGTTTAATTAATGTTAAAAGACTTATTTTTTTAAGTATCTTTGAAGTGCAGTGGTATAACAGGACAACAGCAGAAGCTGCAAGATTCAACTGTCCTGTAAGGTTTACGGTTTTATCTCTTTGTCATTACAGCAGCTTGTTGGACAGAGAAAAGCCTTTATGTGCTTCACAGTTTGCATATTCAAAGTGAGATGAAGGAGAAAAAATATGTGGTAAAGATAGGAGCGTTACTGTTGGGTTTAATGCTGCCCTCCAGCACTCATTCTCTGCACAATGAGGCCGTGGCTGCTGCTGGTGTCCCTGCTTGTCTCCGACCTGAGTCCCCTTGGAGACGGGGACTGGGTCATGGAAAACTACAGCTGGTGTTTATGCAGAAAACTGCTTCTCGATGGACAGATGACTCTCCTGGGACTAGAGATACTTCAGACCCAAACTGAACGCCACTGCATGTGCATCCAGAGAAACTGTGTGTGTGTTGCTGTGCAGCACAAACATGGGACCTCCCCCTTTTACTGGACGTACAGAGTTCATGATGATCTTGGATACAAGCTCTCTCATCAGGAATTTACAGGACTAATCCACAGGAACCATATTCCTGCACTGGTATGCTTATTTCATTCGGTTTTGGTGTGAATTAAACATAGTCCCAAAAATTGCAGTGCACCAATATCAAGCTACACATTATTTATTTTTACGTTTATTGCATCTTCTTGGTTCTCATGACACATACACTAACAACCAGGTTTATTTTTGTACTAATTTCACGCACTTGATAATTAATATGCAGGTATTTTTTGCACATGTACCAGAATATGTGTAGGAGAGCAGAGAGATCCGTTTCCATCTAAGGCTTTTGACTCAGGCCACTAAAGTAAAAGCTGAACATGGAGAGAGACATGTTAAAGATCTAACAAATAATCATTAAAAGTAAAAAAAAATTCTTTCCTTGCCTTAAAAATCAAGAATCTACAGTCATGCTAGCAGCTCTTTGAGGCTGTGCTTTGAGCTAAATGCTAACGTCAGCATGCTAACACGCTAATATTTAGCAGGTTTTTGGTTTACCATTGTCAGCATGTTAGCTTAGTGTGTTACCATGCTAACATTTGCTAATTGGCTCTAAATATAAAGTACAGTTGAGGCTGATGGGACTGTGATTAGTTTTGCAGGTATTTGACCTCAAACCAAAGTACTGAACCAATAAAAACTTTGACCTGATGATGGCGTAAAGAGTGTTGATGAGTGAAAACTTCATGCTAATCCATTCAACAGTTGGCACGCCATTTCACTCAAAACCAAAAAGGATCAACCTCATGGTGGCGCTAGAGAAAAAGTCAGGGGATCACCAAACTGTGCAGGGTTTATCTTTTGGAGACCATGAACATTTGTGCAAAACGTCATGTCAATCCATCAAATAGCTGCTGAGATATTTCAGTCTGGAGCAAAGTGGTGGACCGACCCACATTGGCATCCCTGCAAGACACGCTGCTAGCGTAGCTAAACATGTCCACATGAAGGAAGTAGTGTACTTGAAACGGTTGTTTTTATGTTATGACTCATGCATTTGTCTGATGGCACTTTTGTAACTAATTCTATTTTCCTCTCTTGTCACCCCAGGTTGTTTATGTCCTTCATGGAGAGGGAGAAATTGTTCCAGCATTTCTGGTGAAAACAGATACCCTCCCAGCACTGCGTGTTAGTGAAATCCCACCAACTAAGACTGGTGGTGAAGCCCGTCGTATTGCCGTGGATCTAATAAAAGGTCACCCTGACTCAGGGTGGCTACTGCATGCTCACACAGCTGCCTCAGGCCACAATATTCAGGCTCTCTTACTGAAGAAATCCAAAAGCTGGGTTCCCGTCACCGCTGCTACAACTGTTATTATTTCCTGCTGTTTTAAAGAGGGTGAAATAAGCCAACATGACATTTTCCACACTCTGCACTCTGGCAGCTCTTCAGATGCATCACAATTAAAGATCCAGAGAAATGCAGTCAGAACTATGAAGACAGATGAACATTTGAACTTGGATGAAGAGTCCTTGTTCCAAAAAAGTGTTCAGAAGCAACATTCTTTAAAAGCTGCATTTAGTGTGTATGATAACGATGGGTTTAACGTTGAAAAGAAACTCTTTTTGGTATCCAAAGAGAAGACAGAATCCATAAACAGGCCGCAGTATAAGATAAAGGCGACTCAGGATGACAATAAAGAGGATTTCATCATCACAACACAAGCAGATGGAGAAAGTGAACCACAACAATCACATACAAACACTGTTGAAAAAGGACACCAGAAAAGATTAGCATACGTTCTACAAGCAGACTTTACACAGGAAACTGATAATAATGATGTTGATCGCAAACAAATGCTCGCTGAGGTGGGAGAAGAAGTCTTAATCATGTTATTGCCTCCAGACACGGAGACGCACAGAAAACTTCTGAACACAGACACGGGGTGGAAAACAGTAAATACACACATGAAGGAGCTGGATGAACCCCGACCCATGACTAAAGCTACAAAGGAAAACTTAAGCTCAAAATGTAAATGTGTGAAAGAAAGCCATTTTTCATTAGAAATAAAAGCACTAGCTAGAACACAGAGGACGGGTATAAAGCCAGCAGAAAGGACAGCGACAGTAACTAGAGTGTCTGAATATACTGAGGACAAAATCAAAGAAACAACAGAGGAAACTGAACACACACACACCAATAACACGCCTCAGGACATTAGCAGCATTAATCACACTGAACAAGAGGAGGAAACAATCTCACCTTCACCCCCCTCAGTGATGAAAACAGAAACTGCAAAAACAGAGCACATAGCAGAGACAACTGCAGTAACCATGGAGATAAAAGAGACACGGAAAGCAGACGGACCGCCAAGTACAGAGGAGACGCCAACGACCACAATGAGGTCTGAAATGAATGATAATATAGAAGCTACTGCAGCTGCGACTGAGAGGTCGCTCTCAGGCCTCAGGATGAGAGAGGACGTCCCAGCGGCAGATACACCCGAGCTCCCTGAAGGCACAGAGAACGGGCAAAGAGCTGCGACAAACGTAAGGAAACAGGACCACAATGATGCAAAAGTCAGCTCATTTCCATTCACAAACAATCCACAAACAACACGCACAGTTTCCAAAAGTAAGTCGAGTCGCAGCGACAGGTTTCTATCTGATCCTGGTCAAGTCCAAGGAACGGTTCAACATTGTTTGTAAAGTAAGAAACAAAGAAAGAATTGATGGCATATCAAATAAATTGTTAAATAAAAAAGAAAAGAAAATGGGGTTCATATACAGAAATGTGTGAAATACAATGCAGAGATTAAAAAAACCTGATGTCCAACAGGAAATCTGAATGCAGATGAAAGTGATCTAATCTGAAGATCTACAATCACAAAACAATGTGATCCCACATGGAACATATGCATATTATTAGAAATGCACTTTTTCCATTTAATTATTGATCTTTAAAGGCAGCAAAAATGGTGCATTGCATAATAATGTGTCAGTTAATGTAATACATTACAATCAATTACTAACAAAGAAAATGAATTTCTATAAAAAATAATATGCAACTGTGAAATGAAATGAGTCACGTTTCACTGTTGTTGGTCTCTGCAGTGAATTTACTGATGAAAGTTCTCCTCCACAGACGACAGATGCCCACATGCCACTCTGCAGAGGTCTGATACATCGCACTGAGGCCGGCTGGAAACACTGCGTGCAGAGATTTGCAGGAATGGGATCAAACGTGGAGGAGACAGAACACAGAGACCACGACTACGATCATTTCTATTATTTTGACGGAGTCCTGAGAAGAGTTCAAAATTATTTTTACCCTTATTACAAGAGACAGAGACGGCGACAAAGCAGCCGCGATAACATAGAGAATAGTGATTCCACTGTGAGAAAAAAAGAAAATCTCCTCGGTTACATCCGACGTCTTACTTTAAGAAACAAGGCCAGTCACTTCAAATGATGTGCAGCGAGGCAACACTGCCAATATTGAAAACCTTGCCTTTGTTGCAATGGCCTGAACCTTGCAAGATAAAACAATACAGAATCAGCTGAGCACTCACTCTGTCTATTTTTACCTGCTACCCAGGGGAAAAAAACAGATTCAATGGGAAAATGTCATCAAATCTACACATCACAACAAATACGAGTATAACGGAGGAAATGCACAAACACACAGATGAATAAGCAGGGTTTCCTTATGTGCATGTAACACAGTGTTTGTAAGAGCAGTGACTGTGCAGAGACTTGATGTTGATATGTGGTTAACAGACAGACTGGAGCTGCTATGGTCCTGCCTGTCAATGTAGCTAAACATATACTTTGTGTGTTGTGACCACCTTACATCACAGCATCTTCTTCTGGATGTGGTTCATGATTTTGCCTCGTGTACATTTGCTTTGTCCACAGCGAGCTCGCCACTTACGTCTGATGCACTCAGACACCCGCAACACATTCCCAGTGGCTGCAGTGATGCTGCATGTTGTCTGTTTATCAGAACAAGTGACGTTTTCTTCCCCACATACGCAGTAGAACTCCCCAAGACCTGTAAAAACTGTTTGCATGTTGCATTTGTCTCCCATGTACGTGCACACTGATTATTGTTGCCGTCATGTGTCGAAATAGATTTCTTTTGTCTATACCACAATATTAGAGTCCCTCTGTGTGTCTGTATGTAGCACCTTATTTACCTTGACCTAAAACGTGCTTTGTAAATTCTGGGCAACTGTATCATGTACACTCTTATGCTTATACTCATATATTCATAGAAATAAACATATTTTATGCATAATGATCTTCTTCCTGCAGTTAACATGTTCCTGTATCTCAGCACAAACACTTTGAACATTTATTGCACTTCCAAAGAGAGAGAGCGCTAGAGAGTCAACACACCCTTTGTCTCAGTGATGTTATTTTTAGTGTTAGTTAAAGGCTATCAGTGTAAACTTGGGAGACCGGTGCCCCCCCCCTCGATAGTTAAAAGCTAAATGGATTGTAGCCCATATTAATAATAATAAATACACCTGTGGGTGTCCTGCAATGACATGACATAAGGTTTGCCGGGGTTTGTTTGCTCCTCCTCTGGCCAGAATATAAAGTTTCATACCAACAAACTGACTCTTTGCTCAGGGCAGATGAATTCATCTGTAACTTTCCAAGCTGCTTTAAGAGGCACGTGATGGCTTCAATAGGCAGTTTTCATGGCAGACATTTAGACACAGGCGTAACTAACAACATTAATACTGGCTGCATTCCATTTAGGTGCACGTCCTACACCGGTTATACCAAAGCGTCATGCCATGAAAAAGGCCCATGACCTACTGCGCGCTGCCAAAACTACAAGTAGAGAATAAACGTCAGGAACGTCCGTGTCTGGAGTCCCCTGCTGCAGGTTCTCAGAGGGACCTTGTTCAATGAAACAATTAACTTTACCTGTTTGTAACAAAACACAAGTGTAAAAAAAAGAAATGAGTTACTGAAATGTTTTTGAAAGTATGTACACTGTATGTAAAGTTTAAGAACTATCTTTACTTGCAGCTGTATTTGAATGATTGAATGCATGTACTTCCTGCGTGTATGAAAGTCCATTTTACAGTGTAAGTAAATCTTCTATTACAGTGTCATAAAGTCTGAGGATTTAGACCATTTGTTAACTTCTTTTAGTTAGTTACACTTCCACCTACACGATCCGTCATGTCACTGGTCCAAATGAATAATACCATGTTAAAGTTTGATCTGCACAGCGGCTGATTTATTTCTTTTAGTGTAACTAAACATGAAAGCATCAGTCATTTCAAACAATTCAAAGACGGGTTATCTGTACAAAACATTTATTTGAAATTGGCATAAAAACAGCTTTGACGTATTTGCATAATTTATATCCGAAATCCATGACAAGCAAACAATAGGGGGGGGGAGGTGGCTTAATGGCAAAGCTGGACAGAAGGTTCTTACACATGTAAAAACAGTAGTTAACTGAACAACCGAGGACTTGCAATTAAATATGTGAAAGTAAAAACACAGAAAAGATATAAAAGGAAAGAAAAAGAAAAGACATGCACTGAAGCCTACTCACTGCTATGCTGCTCCAGGAAAGACCAAGAGCAGTTTGTAAAAAGGAAGAAAAAGCTGAGAAATGAATTAGTTAAAAACAAGATAAAGGGGAGGATGTGAGGTGAGAGATGAGTGTTTAGGGTCCCTTGAAATGGATGCAGGCTGTTTTCATTGTCTGTCAATAGATGGCAGTGCCAGCACTGTAGCATCGTTCTCCAGCAATAATATATAACTCTGTAACTCTTTCCTTTATACATAAGAGACTGCAGAAAAATGGGCAAACTCTAGTTTACAAAGTCCCCGCCTGAACAGCCAACGCTCTGGCTGGTGTTACCTACATTTCAGTTTGGTTTCGTCGACAGAGCTGCATATACATACATATGGACTTTGTGAGGCTCGTTGGCTCTCTGGGCATCTGTATGTACATGTGACAGAAGTGGGAGAAAATACATTTTGAGCTTTTTGAATCCAGAAAAGATTTCCTTCATCTTGTCCCGAGTCGAACCACGACAGAACGATCCGCACCCGTACAGGTCGGTTCGCTGGAACGGGCCGGACTCCAACAGGCCGGTGCCCAATCTTTCAAAAGACCGGTGTCACCTCAGCTGCAGTTTGAAATGACACATTTGTCTCGCACTCGGCTTCACGAAAAGCTTCGGCGCGGACCAGAGTGCAGCGAGCGGACGCTGAGTTCACGTGAACACTGCAAGTTTCAACCACACCTTGAAAAAAACATGTCAGTCATTTTTTTGCCCTGTAGTTAAACAGAATCTCACAACACCAGAACAGCGTGTGCACGTTTTTTACAGGGTCGTGTTTTTAGCAATGGTATAAATAATGAAAGATAATTATTATTCATTGCAATAAATATGTCAATAAATAAAATGACCTTGGAGGTCTCCAAGTTGCATGGAAACCTTTTACTACACTATTATCAGTTGCTCCAACAGAAGCAGCTTGTGAAATTCCATCTATTCCATCAATGTCGTGCGTGTAGAACACTGAACATTTCAAAGACTGGACAAAGACCGAAGACATCTCTCCAACGGGACTTGATTGTCCAAAATCCACGAACATAATGAGACCGTAACAAAAAAAGACCTAAAAAGGAATTTAGTTTATCAAATGGCATTGAAGAGGTAAAGTTTATGATTAGTAAGGCTGCACATTGACCGCTGTCTTAACAAATGGACAATATTTTTTTCCATCATTCGTCAGGAAAATGTTCATGAACGGTTACGTATAGTTTCAAAGAAGCCTAAATCTACAAAACAACAAATATAGCATGATTGTAGTTTAAAATCCTACATGTGCCAGAGCTCAGTGCAACAAAGAGGCACAGTATTAGTGACGCAGCTAATGCCACTCCTACAAAACCAGTGTATATCCTTGTCTCCAGGTGGTGTGTTGTGATCTGGGTGGACCAGACGGGCGACGCGCCCGGAAACGTCTTTCAGTATTTGGATGCATGTTGCTTCATCAGAGCCTGCAACACGCAGCATGTCTGCATGTGGACGGTGACGCCGTCGTGTGATCCTGATTCTTTTCTTTAGTTTTTTTAACATTTCCATGGTTGTTGGTGTTATTGTCTCATTCTTCATTTTCATTATTACACTTCCACATTTGGCAAGAAGTCAACCTCCTCGGAGCTCTGATCAATACCTGACCTTGCCCTTTTTGTGTGTGTGTTTTTTTTAAACTACTGGCTTTTGAATACATGGCTGGTCAGCCACAGAGAGGTCAGCCTGTTCGTGAGACACAATGTCCAATGGTGGTGTCTATGTGCTTTTAGTTTTTCTCATATTAAGTACTTTGTGTTCACTTCATTTGCAGTTCCTGTCACTTCAGCCTTCAGGGTGCGTCTGCGTGCTTGTAGTAGCCTTTCTGCAGGACTGCGGAGGCGATGCTCTCGGCGGAGCGCCGCTGGTCCATGCTTAGCAAAGCCTCCAGCAGGTCGTTGATGTCCGCTTTCAGTCCCTGCCTCTGCATCCAGTTCTTCAGCAGTTCATACACTTTGTCACCGGGGGCGCCGTTCTCCACAATGCGGATGTGGTTGTCACTGACTCCAATCTTTCTGAAGAACTTGTTGTGGATCCGCACGTCCAGGTACTCGTCGAACAAATCAAAGCTCTTCTTCAGGGACATTTCAGACCCTTAAAAACACATAAATACGTCACATTTAGATTGTGAGACAAAGTTAGTTACACAAACTCATTTTACCTGTTTTATTCTCTCACAATAGAATATAATACAATATAATGGATTATTTACACTAACTTGCAACTAAAAACCCATAAAGCTATTCATGCTCGGACACAGTATATGCAATGTTCCTTCATGAGTACAAGAACAATCAATACATTTCAGTCCCGGATCCTTCGGGGGACGCATAGATAAGATGTTGAATAGAGGATCAAACAAACCTGTTAAACCATGTCCTCTTTAATTCAGCATGAGGAAAAAAAACAACGGCAAAAAACAGACCAGTTGCAGCCGCCTGAAGGTTCAGATGTGGCCTGACTGTCATGAGATTATTCATCTATCAAGCAGCTAATGAGAGATCTTGAGCAGATACTGCTCGTGTGACTCCCCTGTGAACTGTAGGAAACGGTGCTGCTGCTTTTTAGGGCAAATCAAGCGGCACGACAGAAAATAAATCTTACCTTGTAGCGGCACCAATCGATGTTGCAGAGGATCCTCCTGCATGAGAGTAAATACAAATATATAAACGTCAACTTGAAAGTGAAATATCAGAATTAAGAATTAAGCACAACTGATTTTGAACGTTTGAGATCTTTCTGATGCCCCCCCCCCCTCACCGTGTCTGCAGGTGTCGGTCTGCAGGTGGTGGGGCTCTGGTGTGGGGTGTTACCAGAGGACGCCGCTGTGGGCAGCGCAGACAGGCTAGTTTGAGACGAACTAGTGGTGTTGGGCAAACTGTCTCCGAGTCCTCGGTCCTCGTCTTCCGGGGGGGGGGAGGCCTTGGTCACGCCGGGCTGGGTCTCCTGCAGCAGGGGCCGCGACTCCGGACGGGACTCTTCCCCCTCCAGACCTGCGTTCTGATCGTTCTGCCTCTCCTCTGCTGTGGCTCCACTCTCGTCCTGACCGGACGAAACAAAGAGGAGGGGGAGGGGGGGATACGGCGTCAATATCTAATATCTGTGTTCACTGGGACACACAGGAACAACCGATTATAAAGAAATCCAACTCAGAACAACAACTTACAATTGGAATCTTCACTATTTCACTGGAATCACAATGGCTCTGTGAACCTGTTAAAAAGCAGACACATGGCATCAGAAACACACCCATAATAATCAATAATCAATACAGCAAAGGTACAGCACACGACGTCAACTCACATGGTACTTCACATGGATGCTGCTTGATAATGAACCACCACACAGCCAGTCCAACGAGGATGATGATGAAGAAGATGGACAGGAAAATGCATATGGGAGTGACTGAAAAAAAAAAAAAAAAGCAGAAATAAATCGGTGACTTGAGTTTAAAGCAACATCCCATGTTAAGCAGTTTGCTTTGCGTGAAACGGTGAAGTTACCAATGTCTGGTGAAGGAGTGGGGGTCGGTGGGGGGTGGGCGGTGGAGGTTTTGGTAGGGGACGGGTACTGTCTGCGACACTCTGTGTTAGAAAAGGGGGTGCAGTTCTTCACCACCTCTTCCCCTGATTTACACCTGTAATTATGATGGGAAAACATATCAAATGAAACATACAGTGAAACATAAGAAATTCACCAGCCACTCAACAGTAAATTATTGTTTTGTGTTTAAAATCTACCACTTTCATATTTTATATGTTTCATATATTTTCTTATTTTACGATGAACCAGTCAGAAGAGTCAGGAGACAGACTTGGTCTTGTGTGTGTTTCAGTCGGCTAACCTGAATAACACCTTACAGAGCTCCCTAACTGTAGTTCCAAGGCGCAGATATCGTAGAAGGCTACTTTTTTCTTTTATTTGTTTGCATGGGATGTAAAAACCATCGTCACTGAACAGAACACTGGGTTTGGTGGATTCGCCCAAATATCGAAGGCCTCGTCTGGCAACAGGGCCGACGAAACCTTTTCAGGAAAGAAGTAAATGAATCTTACTTGGCGCAACGCTTGCAGACTTCGCAGGCCTGATCCGGGACACAGAAGGTCCCCGGTCTGCACTGGCACCTGGTGTCTGTAGTCGTGGTGCAGGATGCGGTTTTAGTCTCGTCTGTGGAGAGCAAACGTCGGGAGAAACCAGTGCGGGAGAGTTACTAAACAAGTTACCAAAAGTAAATGCAGAGATTTAAAACATCATCAAATACAATGACGATTCAGCCACTGACACAAAGACACATGGGAGCACTGAGGTAGTACGCGTCTGGTTTTATGCTCGTCGTTGGACCGTAGAATTAAAGCCACCTGCAGAGAGCCTGTCAT
The DNA here is from genome assembly GCA_036024295.1 of Nannoperca obscura. Taxonomy (NCBI): domain Eukaryota; kingdom Metazoa; phylum Chordata; class Actinopteri; order Centrarchiformes; family Percichthyidae; genus Nannoperca; species Nannoperca obscura. The sequence continues at coordinate 26,242 of JAVQJL010037590.1, forward strand.
TAGCAGCCACTGGATCTAGTGATCCCCACAGATTCAGTGAGAGCAGCTCGGGTCACCTCAGAGTGTAACTTGTAAGACAACTTAAATTCCTTTAAATAAGCGGAGGAGCACCTTGTGATTTAACTTAGTGAAGCGTGTAGCGAGTTTTACAAGTAGATAATGGTAATAAACCTGTGACCACTTGCATGTGTTGAAAGAGAGAGAACACGGTGGATTTCTCAGCTAATTTGAAGGCTGTTAGCAAGTTATATGGTGATGTTTTGCAAAAAAAAAGAACAAAAGTTATTATTGGGTTTCCAATTTTGTCTTCCTCTGGATAATGAGGGATGGAGAATCTGGCATGGTTCATTTATTAAATTGAGACCTAAAGAGAGCGTAGGCCTGGCCTTTAAGATGCGATCAAACTGAATAACAAACCAGCAGCCCACCTCCGCTGGATGACCTTTCACAGAAATGTGAAGTCCATGCTTGCCAATTAAGGAAACATTGCAGTGGTTGTTATGGTTACGAAACGCGAGCACTATCTTGTAAATTTTCTGCCACACTATTTTTCCTACAATTTAATTAAGACAATTTTGCTAATTTTTTAGTTTCCTTTTTTGAGTGTGAGTACTTCAGAACTCTGAAGAAGTGTTTTTTCAGATATTTAGTTCTAGTGCAAATTTATGACCGGATTCTCCAAAACCATGACACATCAACATTTCCACAGGGGAGGATTATGACTTTGCCGTCACCTTCATTAGGAAAGTGCTCTGTTGATGAGCTGAGAAAATGTGCATTTGTTTTTGGGAGAAATTCTGTCGTTGTGTCTTAAGTCGAGTTTTCTGATTGCAACCTGCCGACGGACTTGAAGTTAATAAAAAGACTGCAGTGTTTCGCTCCACACTGAATTCTTTGTCTGTCCTGCTGTTAATTATCAATGTAATGATAATAATGAGCCAAGTGCAGTTGGGCCGAACGGGCCTGTAGCTATCACAGCTGTGACGTTTGCTGTGTTTGCGTGACGCAAGACTATATATGGAACGACTTGATGGCTCAAAGCAACAACTGGATGGATATACATTACATTTACATTTAGGCACACTCTGGGACGATATGATTTGTTGCATGGCTGTAAAACACTCAGCCCTGCAGCACAGCATCATCCCTGAATGATCGTAGAACACACAAATATTTGAAAATATGTCACATAAAAAAAGATGTTAAAAATATTCATGGTTTGAATGTTGTGAAGTTGCTCACAAACGAACTATTGATGACAAATAAAGGTTCCTTTTAAGGAAAAAGGCCTGGGTGTAATTTGTACAAACAATAATAGTTAAACAAAGCTGACTTTGTTGGACTTTTGAACATGCTGAGGACAACGTTCAGTCACTTAATCTGCTCCATTTTGTCATATTTATTTACCATTTTAGTTCAAACGATAAAGCTACGAATCAAGTTTAGGTGATGTGTGTTATTTTTATCTCCAGTGAAGCCATTTTACACGCTGTAGACTAGGTGGAGCACTTCCTCCATGCTAAAGAAGCTACATGTACATGTGGAGTTGCACAGAGCGAGTACTTTAGCTCAGTGTAGTGACAAATCAGAATTATCAGTTTTGTTACTTAATTATGCTGCGTGCTGATTGGAAGACATGCAGAAGGGAGCAACAAAGCTTTAAACAGGATGTGAGTCGGGGTAAGCCTTCATTAAGAAACCACACATTCAGAAGTGTCAGACTGGCAACGTGTAAATCCTCAGCTGGTGTTTTGAGGAATACACTATAATTTCTTGATTATGTTATTTTTTTAGTAAATTGGCAGCTGCTTTGTACAAGTCTGTGTGTCGGAGGTGGAGAGGGCGGAGCATATCAGAGTTTTTCAGTGCACTTTCTCTCAAATCCAAAGTAATTTATGCAGTTGACCCAATCTGAATGAAGACCAACATCATTTTCACAGGTGAAACAGCCTCCACAACATTCATCATGAGGCCTTGTTTCAGAAAGACATCATGCAAATCCATATCTGGCCCCATAAATGATTCAATCAATCCACTTTAGGATAGATATTTTCCAACCGGACGAGTCATAACGAAGGCAATTTTTCACAATTGTTTTCACATTTCGTTTAGTGCGTTCCAATCAATTATTACATGGTGGTAAATAAGTTAAAACTAGAGCAAAACACACCAAGCTCTATCTTAAAATCTGCAATGAATGAGCACAAAACACATCCTATGTAACAGTAGTAGTCTCTTTTCTGTAGCTCCAGCCTTTCACTGGACACAAAGACGCCCAGTGTGGGAGACAATGAGACAGAGCCACACCCAGTTCAGCCAGGTAGGACTGACACACAAGCAAACCTCCTGAGATGGGTAACATGCTCACAATCAGCGCACGAAACAAAAACAACAAAGACACGCCCTGCTACTCCGTGTAACATCATAAGATCACATTTTCATGAGTGGATCTGAAAGGCGGGGGCGCAGACAAAAAGGTATTAACTTTCCCCAAACAATATATCTCTGACTGACTGGATTACAGAACACTCTACTTTGGAATTAGAGGGCATTACAGTTCATTTCTTGTTTTTGTTCTTATTTTGGGTGTTCAGATTTCCTGCTTCAACCTGACGTGACGTATGTATTATAGGTTGTCCATGAAGACACAGTTACAGGGCAGTAGTCCCGTTACAATGAGAGATGACCTTTACTTGTCTTTCTCATAAATGGCTAAACAATTAAACAATTCAGTGATTAGTCAATTCAACAGAAAAGTTATTGTTAGGGGTAGAGGGTATCAAATCTTCTATCACGGTATATGTCATTTTATATCACGGTAACAGTATATATCACAATAGAGTAATTGTTCTGTATATTCAATTCAGAAATGGTTTAAATGTCTCTGTATTTACAATTTCACTCTCCTCCTCCTCCATGTTTTCTTGTCACTCTCTTCTTTTTAGTGGTCGGCAAACCTCTCATGTAGCTCTCATGTCACGTGAGGACGTTGCAAGCAATCCTGCTGCCCAAATCACGTTACCTTCAAGATCACGTGAGAATCCGGCCCTGATTTACCCCCACGTAGCCTGCCTCGAATATCTAGCACAGGCACTAAGGGAGAGCTTAGGTGGTGGAAGTCAAATAATTTTAATAATGAATTAATCGTTAAGTAATTTTTTCTGCTTCTAAAATGTTTATAGTTTCAAGTTTTCTTTGTCAGATGGTAAACTGAGGTCTGAAGAAGAATATGTATGTGGTTAAATGGGTGAGTTCTCATTCTCGTAAAGCTGCTTAACCAAATCTTAGTAAATGTATACAATAAACTAAAAGTGGGGAAAAAAGCATTAATCATTAATCCTTAAAAGCTGCAGACATTCACGTTACCTGAGCGGCAGTGTGTGCAGGGCAAACAGCGGAACATCCCGTTGGAGTGCTCCGTGTAGGTCTGCCCGTGCTCACAGTGAAGACAAATCCCTTGTTCTTGGTCTCTTTCACATGCCTTATGCACAAAGGTCCCTGCAAATAAAACAAGAAGACAATCAAGCAACAAATCAAGCGGCGAATATACACAAAATACAACCGACGACTAAAGTCCTGTGAACCGTGACGTCATTAATGTGATGTGTTTCCTGTTGAAGTAGGATGTCGGGACAGGACATACCACAGCGAGGGTTCACACTGTGTTGCTTCTACACTGTAAACCAATGGGATCAGCTGAGAAGAGAAGGGCAGTTGGATTTAATAAAAGTGCAAAGGGGCTGACTTTTGAGTTTTTCTTTACTCGTCCATGGTTTACTGTTTCACACGAGATGACAGGTTTCCAGGAAGTGAAAAGTCTGCCTTTCATGGAGACTAGAAGGAGCGCAGGAACCAATTCACCCAAATACACAGTGATTTCACCCCCTCCCCCACTGGTCGATAGTCATGCTTTGAATTTTTATACTCGCATGCCACGAATAAAATCACTTGATTCTCATGTGTTTTCAGGATTTATCTGATGCACAAATGAAAAAAGACACAGTAGAGGACCAGAAAAATGCAACAGAGGCAAAGAGATCTTTAGTAGCCTGACTAATTAAAAGCTCATGCTGACAAAAAGAGGAAAAATGCTAATATCTCATAGCATTAAGTGGCCACAGTGGCTTTTAAGGATGTGGTAACAGCTGACCAACTGGCAGGAATGCAAGAAAACAGAATCACAAAAGTGGGAAAAACATAAAATCCAAGAGAAACAGAGTTTTCTATAGGCCAGTGTCCCAACCAGGCACATAATCTAAAAGCCTCCTTAACATTTATACTGTAAATGGAGATTTTAGGTACAAAAAAAAAATCTTGCTTCACCATTGCCAGATTTGTAAACCGGAAGGTGACTTGACGCAAACAACATGTTAAAAGCAACCATAACTTTTTAAATGTCCCTGCGCACATAATCCGATTCAGGGGCTTGATTTGAAAATAAAGCATTAGCTGTTTTTTTTCTGGTGATGAATGGGAACCAGAGCCAGAGCCAGACTTCTCTCCAAATAAACAGATTTCTTAGAATTTGGAATGGCAAATGAAATAATTCAATCAGCCAGCAGCAGCGTTAACTAAATATGTTCTGAGCTAAAAGAATAATAATTAACAGCCTTTCCAAATTCTTTACATAAATCAATTAAAAAGGTCGGTACTCTGCTTTGTATTCTGCACTTTTCACTTCACTGAGATTCACAGTGCCTTCTGCTCCTGGCCTTTGCACAATGTTTCCAGACCAGGCAGAGAATATTTGAAAAACTCACTTGGGATACAGTTCAGCTTATGGGTTTGACATTTGACTTCATTTTTTTTGTTGGCGCTAGCTTGTACTCAGTTCTGGTTATATTAGAAGACAGATGAATGTTTTAGGACACAGGAAATGATAGAATTGGTTGATCAGAGGGAGTTTCAGGTAGAAATGTTGCAGATTGTTGCAGCAGTCGTGCTGGAGCTGTATTGGCCACTGTATATTCCACTTAATGGGACTGTCCTTACCAGCCTGGCAATTGAGGCAGCATAGTCCCTGGTGGAGGTACTGCTCGTTCTCCACACATGCTCTGTGCTGTCGGAGAGTGAGGTTTTTGTATTCTTCGCTGGACCACTGAGATGCTGGAAGTTCTGCTGCGTGACAAACCAGCCCGATGACGAGCGCTGCCACCAACACCTGAATCATCAAGGTCATGGAGGGAAAATAAAAAAGACAAAAACATTGCATTATTTGGGTGTATCCACAGCACACAGACTCGCCCACTCCAGCTCATTAGATGAAGTAAAGAGGACAGTAAAGAGGAGAGTCTATCTTCATAGGAAACCTTGTGTGAGCAATCTAAGACTTAATTTGAACCATCTGATCTGAGCATCTGCCGTGGGAAAGCATTTAAGGGAGCCATCCAGCCGGTCAGAAGTAGAGGCAAAACAACCCTGTGTGTGCAGGCTGCAGAGCTTTACACCAACTACACGCAGCGCAACAGGCGACCAAACTTAATTACGCCATGATCTGGTTTTCTTGTAGGAGAGGGTTTAAAAAAGCAGAGACTCTGTTTTCCCTCCACCGTGGGTGTAACAGCAAGGGTTTGCTAAGGTATCTCAGCTAACATCATCGTGGTGCCCATATCGAATGTGATTCCAGAAACCCATTCATGTGCAAGATAATAACAGGCTTGTATAGGTGGGGTACTGGGAAGAATACAGCCGAACACTTTAGTGTGGCCCCCAGGCGCTGGTGTTTATTCACACGCTTTTCACCATGTCAATGTGAGAAGGCCCCATTCATTGGCAAACAACACACTTTAGTGCCTCTACTTCAAATGACCCACATTCTTAAACCCCGGCTCTTTGAATGCCACGACATGTGACACCGCCATGAAGCGCCTCAAACGCAATGCGACACCTCTTAGGTAAATGAGAGGCCTAGATTTGGAGGTTTTGTCTCTCCTGTGGACCAGCCACCCCCACCTCCACCTGTACCTCTACTAGCCCAGGAGAGAAAGGAACAGGTTAGGGTGGAGGGCGATGTTGAGAGGAAGAAAGAGAAGCAGGAGGGCCGATTCAACGTGAGAAATTGTAGACAGCGAGCTGAAGATGGGATGTTCTGCAGGGAATAGGTTGTCTAAAAAGACAGTGTGGGAGAATGAGAGGAATAAAGAGTGGGAGCAGATAGACAGAGGTAGAGAAAAGAGGGACAGGCTGGAGCTTAGACTCCTGACGCTAGACTTGGCTCTCTGGAGGGCCGCCATGCCTTGTTGTTCAAAAGAACTTTCCCCTCTCCCTCTCTCGCTCTGCCTTTTCCCTTCTTCCTCTCCCTCTGCTCACGTCAGACTTTCCAAAGACGCTGAGAGGCAGACGTGGAAGGGCAGACGGCCGGCAGAGCACTCACAATCACACCATTTAGATCTATCCAAACATACTGGGGGAGGGAGATTAAATGAGAGAGGGGGACTAACAGCCTGCATGACACAGGGTGAGGCTTTAGACTTGAATACACTATGTGTATGACTGCAGGGTGAGGGCTGTAGAGAGACATGTAGTTGGAGAACGAGTAAGTAGAAGACGGGGGGAGTTGGGGGAACCTGGAAAGAGTGAGGTAAAGGAGATCGTACAGGTCTACGGCGCAGTAGCAGAATGTACAATTGTCCAAAATAGTATTCATTCAGTAGCTACTAAATCCCTATGACCAGTAATCAACAGTTAAAAGTCAGGTGTCTCTTTGACAGTGGAGATGCACAGACCTCATGGAGATGACATCATTTCCAGTCTTTGTTCGTTTCAGGGACCTGTGATTAAAAACACTCCCAGGTGCAGCTACTAACCGGTTATGCTCAGCAGCTGAAGGTTGTTACTGTACACAGAAGATGGAATTTATTAAAGAGAAATAGGGCTGTTAATATCAATTATTTTGCATTTTTCTGATAAATACAACAAAAATAAAGTGTAAAAGAAATGTCCTTCACAATCCAAACAACATTATATATTCAGTTTAAAGTGATATAAAACAGAGAAAAGCAGCAAATCCTCACATTGAAGAAGCTGCAACTAGGTAACATTTGGCTTTTTTGAAAGTGCCTTTATTGACCATCAAAATAATTGATGATGATTGGTTCATTTTCTGTTCAGTGAATTCACTAATTGTTTCAGCTCTAAACAGCAGAATGTGCTTCAGATATTGAGAATGGCAGAGTCATAGGAGTGCATAATCTCTTCTCCATGTGCTGAATCAAAAAACCTCAACTTATTTTGTAATTCAGTTCAGTCAGTGTGAGGGAACCCAGTTCTGTGGTATTTCTCGAACGCAGCCTACTTGCAGACAAGACAAACGAACCACGGCATCAACACGTGTCCACACTAATGTCTTAAGGCTGCTCAACTACATAGGCCTGAATGCACTGTATAGATAAACACTATGGGCAGCCAAATTGTGGTTTAGTTTTACCTCCCTGACCAAGCGAAGAGGAAGACTGGAGTGACCGTAACCTCAGTGTAGAAAGCCCTCCAAACCCACAATCCCTGGAAACTCTCCAACCCCCGGCTGAAGTGGTTCAGTCCACTTCAGTCTTCTCTATCCTCTGAACAATGAGTGGGCTCGGCGGCAGATTATTTGGTAAAACACTGTCCTATTGTCGTGCTTGCAGTCTGTATGGATGATAGGTTAGTACTATGCTTGTGTGGAGGCAAGTTAAACTAATAAAAGTTACAATAAAATAATGAGGGAGCCTTGAGGGTTCTTCCAAATGGCCTTGGCACAAACTCTACACATGCCATGTACACTGAGAACGCATTTGTGACTAAATGACAGGACATCCTTTCAGTTGACCTAGGTTATCAATGGGCCATTTAGAGAGCTGATCACTCCATATCCCTGAGGGAATTACAGTGAGCTCCATTATAAAACAAGTGGGCAGAAACAGAAAAAGGAAAGAACTCTTACACACACACAAACCAAGGGAGAGTCTTCATTTCATACTGGACAGATGATTTCAATCATAGCCAACTGATAAGGAAAGACGTGATGCATCTCATTATACTCCTGTATCCGGAGCAGGACCTGACTCTCCATATCATGCTTCTCTTATTAGCCCATCCCTTTCTTTAATCAGTTGTACTTTCAGAGAGGAGAAGAACTCCTGACAAGTTTAGATTTCAAATATTGCTTTGCACAAGTTAAGTGTGTCTGTTAGATTAAAATATCAAAAGATGTCTCACATTATAAAATTGTTAATGCATTCACATGACAACCGCACAGTGAGTTAATGATCAAGTTAAATCAGTTTGTTGGATTATAGATGGTCAGCAGCTGCAGGTAAGTAAAGTAAGTAAACTAACGCTGATTATCGACCACTACTCTGCTTTATCCCCATGCTACATTCAAGAGTTTAGCCATTTTAACCATTTTACCCCGGTCTCAGGCCAGTGACGGGCTGGGGGACAGAACAAACATGTTTTGCAACAGCTGCTGATTAAAATGTGCCACAGATTACTTAAATATGAATCACTTCAAAAGTCAACGTCATGTGCTAACCTCTGACGTTACCACAGCTCAATCTTTATCAAACGCCACTGCCTCGCACAACCACAAGAAAGACCCCCCCCCACACACACATCACCACCAACAGCTGCCAATGTTTAGAAGCACAGCTAATGTCAGAGTTTAAATATTGTCGTCAGTGTCAATTAGGAAGCATAAAGTCGGTGTGTTTCACAATTAGCTAACAATAACTGCTAAATTGTCTTAGTAGTTCACTATGATATGACAAAGAAAAGCAGCAAACTGGTGCCAAAAACAATGGCACAACAAAGTACAACCTAGCTTATGTCAAGAGGAACAAGTATGACACTTGCAACAGGACTGCAAAGAAATCCAGAGTTCAGCCAAGCTCGGACACACTCGTCATCGCCAAGCTGAATGATATAAAATGAAGAGAGTGACTTCCTTGGCAGTTTGAAGCAGTTAGACAAGAGAGCGCTCAGTGTGAAAACCACATTGTTGAGGCACAAAAACTGCACACACACACACACACACACACACTGAAGAATACACATGCACATACATACAAATCGGGTAGACAAGCGCACATACAGTGTATGTGTGGGAGCGTGTGAAAAGCGGCGGCCCCCTCCTCTCAGGGAGCACAGGAAGCTCGAGACAATACAGAGGCTTCATGCAGGGTTCAGCTCTAAACCGTTCCCTGCACAGCGGCCTGCCTCAGAGCAGGCCCAGCACCCGATTAGATCCACAACATATCCGCTAGGCTGGATATTTATAACTCAGGGAAGCCGCAGCTCCACGACGAGTTTCCTCAAGAGGTATGCTTTACTTATTAGATGAGTGTGACACTGTATTGTAAGCAGGTTAGGTGACATTCACCTTCAGAAAAAAAAAAAAAAAAAAAGAACAAAAACAGTGATTGCAATGATTCCTGGTAGTCAATCTGCAACCACGCGCTGGTGAAATGACGGTGTTGATCACATGAAAACAGGCTGTTTGTTTTGATTACTAAAAGAGAAGGAGGGCTGCTGAAAGTTTGAAGGGTTGAAAGTTGTAACATACTAGTTGTTTGTGTTGTGAGGTTCAGATGGTCCCTGTGTTTTGACCACTGCACATAAACACATCATCAACATCATTTTGAGTCATACAGCATGTTATTGAGGGATTTTCAAAGAACTTGAACGTCAGTCCACCAAAGATCTGTCTGCGTAAGAGCTATTTATCTTTGCCCTTTTCAAATTCTACTAAGGCTTTTCATAAAAGAAGCTGAGCGGCGACTCACAAGACAACTCTAGGAAGGAGAGAATGAAAAGCACAAGGAAAAAAGGATGACTAATAGATTAAAGTATGCGTGAGAATCCATCACCTCGCTCTAGAGACAATCACATTAGCTCCATTAAAGCTCGTCTTTGTGTGGAAGGAAAAAAAACCCATGAAGCACAAGCAGTTTAGAGCCTTCTCTATAAACACATCACAGCAAAAATGTAGAATATGTGGCTGGTGTAGCAGGCCAACGAGGACTTAAAGTGACCATCAAAAGGTGGAATTTATGTCTCTGTAAACAGAAGTCCATTCTTTCAACAAAGGTTGAGTTTGTTCTAAGACTCAACAATTTTGTTATAACCTGCTAATTCATCCAGGGGAGCAGGAAGTCAGGAGATACAGCACTGATGCAAACCGTATGCCGCTCTGGTGTCATGGATCCGAGGCGCCACTAAATGTTGGCAACTATCTTAAAAATCGATTCATAATTAAATTAATTTTTGAGCACAACTGCCAAAGCTTCACAGGATGCTACTTAGATGTGATGACTTGCTGGATTTTTTTTCTATCAGAGGAAGATTTTTGGCTTTGGGTTGCACAAAACAAGTGATATGAATACATCAACTTTGCGAAAGGGCATCTTTCATTATTTTCTGACACTGAACAGACCAAAAGATGAATCCATAAATTGAGAAAAGAATTGGCAGATTAATCAATTATGAAAAGAATCGCTCAATGCAGCTCTTACTTTTCAGCTGTCTGAAAAGTAAGAGCTGCCGATAACAATTATTTCCATTATCTGTTATAATCTGGTTACTTTCTCAATTAATTGATTGACTGCTTGGTCTATAACATATCTAGAAAATAGAGAAGAAATTTAAAACCCCAAAGATCTTCACTTTATGATCACATGAAACAAAGAAATTTTTTTATTTTAACAATGAATCAATTATAAAAAGTCTGATTTTTTGTCATCAACTGACTAATCATTGACCCATATTTGCTGTTGTGACACATAACAGCTTTCTAATGGCAATTTCTTTCTATTTCTTGGTTTTCTCTTGATTAAATACAGTATGTATGTTTCAAATAAGTACTACTGCGGCTGCAACTAACAATCAATAAATTATTAAATCGATTAAATGTGCAAAGATAATAAAAATAAAAAAAATTCACAATTTCTCACAGCTCTGCAATAACTCATTTTTTCAACAAACTGCTCAAAACCCAAAGATATTCAGTTTACAATGATGCAAATCCTCACATTGGAGCAGCTGGGAAGTATAAAACAGCTTTGTAATAGTAATTTTCTCTTGTTTAAATATTGGCCTAGTATGAATAGTATGCTTTTGAATATGTCCTACACACTATATATTTGCATCTTACAACGTTGTAAAAACTAAGAATAGCTTTGACCCCTTTTCAATCATGTGTCCATTCCTAGTGTTATGTCCTCAAAGAGGACCGTCAACTTCTAACTCATGTGATCTGACCCATCAGATGACTTTTGTACACATGGGAGAGCGATGTCTGAGAAATGACTGCACCTTAAAGTACAAACTCCTAATGACATTGTGCTCGATATGGAATTAGTTTCTATTTGGGTGTAAAAAAAAAACAAAAGTTCATCTGCTGACGTTTGAGACAGTAAATCAACCCCACTTATCTCAGTGTGGGTGCTGACGCGCCTCCGTTGGAATGCATTACGTGAGTGTGCACCTGAACAGGTGGCACTCCCTAAATGAATCAGTGGCAGGCATTTAATAACTGGAAAGTGATTCACATAAACAAAGCAACAAAACAACAGCAACAGGTTAATTAGAAATAATTGACAAGCCTGAAAAAAACAACTTTCTAGAATAATAACCTGAGTGGAAACGGTGACAGTCATACATAAAAATGCTCTCAACCACCTGGTATCCAACAGTGAGCTGATTGCACCACATTGCATCATTCAGTGTCCATGTAGCTTCTCTAATCCCCAGGCTCAGTTATAACTGCTCACATGGTCACCGTGCAGAGCAGCAATGAGCAGCAGTTACAGTATTATGAACTCTAGAGTGGCCAATTTGTTGACCACGGCTCAGTCCCCCAGCAGCACAGCGTCCCAGATGTCAGTCCTGCCCCTTGTCTGTGTTGCCCACAGAGACAGAGAGGGATATTTCCTGTGTGAACCAACACCCAGACACACAGCAGGCAATCACAGATAGCAATCTAGCGTACATTTGCATGGGCATGACAATTCTTAGAAGTAAATTGATGCCACTAATATCAGCATATCTGTGTACTCTAGACAGGAAGTTTACTGGACAGCCAGGCACGTACACTCAGGCAATTTGAAGGGTTGTGTGGTGGTGGTGGGGGGATTAGAAAGGGAGGGGGAATGGGAGTAGGAGGAGGTGTGAGGGGTGAAGTTTCCTCATAGTCCCATAGCAACAAGGCCTGCTGGCCAGGCCTCCAGAATGTACTGTGGTTTACAGAAGAGATAAACACTGACTTTGCCACCCGGGCCCCGAGAAGTAAATCTGATTTCAGTAATGGAACCCTGCATGACTTAAAACACAGATCAGACAACGCAGAAAACAAACACTAAAGCTCCAGGCACACGGGCAGATGTTACATTTACTTTGACAGCCACATTTACAGTGAGCAGAGCTATTAGTAGGCATTTGTGATGAAATGCCACAATACTGCAGTTTAATGACTAGCAACGCTGCAGTTATCAACCATCAAAGAAGCCAGGACCTTAATTTGCTCTGTCATTAGGAACTGTGATTCATTTTTTTCCCCGCTTCTTATCTCTCACTCTAATGTAAACCAGTGTTTCAAGGGAAGTGAACGCCCTCCCAGTGTCCCGTATACAATCACATATTTTGCAATAATCCAAAGAACCTTTTCATAAAAGCAGTCACACTTGAAGGCGTTACAGTGAACATACAGTATTTGAAGTGTTAAGGTTTGGTGCTGCATGGTTGGAAAAAAAAGAAAAACAACAGCCCAGGAATAAAAAGAAGTCTCTGTGCAGGTCTGAGAGTGGGATACTTTACTGGAAAAACTGTTGGGAGACTTTTTGGCTTTAATTGACTAACTGAGGCTGAGGTGAACTCTTTGGCTTTTCACTCGAGTACAGCTTCATACATGTCCCTCTCACACAATTTGATTGAAAAGTGATATACAGATATATAGCCATAGCTGCACTGCACTTATTAATAGTGCCTATAGGGCCAGCTTCATCCACAGCCGTCATATGCTGAATGTCTCTGAACAATATGACCACATGATGTCCAACACAGATGGTGGCTGTAACGTTGAGTGAATGATACAGCACATGGACTGTACTGAGCAGTGAGAACGGGGAACAGGGGTCTATCAGATCCAGAGTCTTCAATCTTCTCTACAGAAATAAACACTTTAATGAACAACAACAAACACAGTGTTGCTGCTTCCCGTGTGAGAGCACTCGCGGGACGATGAACGGGCTCGTTTCATCTTCAGTTCACAGGCCGTGGCCGTGATTTCTGCTCCCGTGTCCCAAACAGAGTTAATGTTTGCCCGGTCTAGGCTCCAACTTAATGAGAGGTGATTTTTTATTTAAAAAAACTCCCGGCGACACTTTAAATCAACGCGTTATTTGTACTGCTAGCTTAAATACGTTCACGTTCCCGCTGTAGCGTCGCGAGCGCGTACCAGATAAGAAGCTATCCGAAGTTAAGATCATATTTTAATTTAAAAAAAACACTTCGATAATGATAATATTAGCTTATGTTACTCAAACAGAGTGATATACACCCGTCAAAGTAAGAATTCAGACGGTTACTGTCGTGTTTAAGTTACTTACATTAAGTTTGCCGACCACCGGATCGAAGTTCATCTTGGGAACTTCGAGATGGGAGGAAATCCCGAGGACTTGGACTTCGCGTCGCAAACCACCCAGTGTAAAGTCTCTGAACAAAATAAAAACCCCGCAGTTATGGAGAAAAAGAAAAACAGCCACACAAGTCCAGCTTTAAAACTATCCGTCCGGTTTCTTTCATGTGTTTACTGTCGACACTGACAAGACTTTGCGGGGTTTTTTTTCCAGGAGAGCCGAGAGTCACGGTCTGAGAACCAGTGAAGGTTTTTTTTTTGTGCCGTGTGTGACGTCAAACGGCACAGGAGCCAATCACAACGCGTTTTCGTTTAATATTAATGAGGCAGCGTGTCTGCTGCTTTTGGGAGCAAATTAAATGCAAAACAAAATCACATATTTTTCTTACTGTACAGTTATCATTTTCTGTGGAGTTAAATATGCATAATCAAATAATATATACATCGAATGAGGCTTATAATTCAAATGGCTTGATATACATTAACTCACCAGACAGTGATCCACTCAAACCACTGTAGCCATTAACTAGAATAATGTAATGTGTAACTAACTAGTGATAGTGCTTGTTGAAGCACCAGTGAATGAATGTGTGACCTTTTGGCACAATTACACTATCCAAGCAAGTGGATTCCCAAGCAGAGACTTTTTAAGGGATCCTCATCACACCGAGGAATCTTTTTTTATTTTACTCAAGTTAAAGAGGAACAACTGTTTTTAACACACATACTTTTTGCACTTTAAAAACTCTGCAGAATACAAAGGAAGTCAGCCGCTATTTAATGACAACATAACATGAATCCAGTACTAGGCTACATCAAACAGCAAACATCCTCTCCAATGTGGTTCCTGCTGACAAAATCTTATCTAAAGTGTGTGTGTAGGGGGGGGGGGGCAGATATTTGGGCAAACCTACTTTGTAAATGCCAGGGTCATTTACAAACAAAACAAACAAACAAACAAACAAACAGAGCCATGCTACAAACAAATAAATAAAGAAATGAATCTCAGGCCTGCCACTTAGTCAGACAGTTCTGTGATGACAGACGGATTAAGCAATTTCTAGTCACATTTTAAGTTAATGCTGTCTGGCGTTTGTCTCAGTTCTCATTCACCAGTCCACACAACACACTGTTATGAAACATTACAACGATTTGTTAAATATCTTGTGAGCAAAGTCGTGATAGTCGGGGTGGCGGCGGTGGGGGCGATAGGGGAGGGTACAATATTACAATTAGTCAATCAGTTAGTGTGAACATAATGTTTATGGAAATTGTGTGATCTTGTCACGTCAGAGTTCCTGGTAATTAGGGAGTATCTATAAATAACACATCTGACCTCTGTTGGGCAGCTGAACGTCTGAGAAACGTACCGACGTGACGGCTCTCCCACCACTGTGTCACTACTCGCAGTAACTTGCTGAATGCAACCAAAGACATCAGGCTTCAGGCTCCAAAAACAGAATAAAACCAGAGATGAAAAAGCTCTTAGTGTGTAGGAAGCTAAAAAGAAACAGAGTTTAACATGTTTCAATTAAATCTATCTAGGAAATCTCTATCTGTATCTTCCACTTGGAGCACATCCTGTGCTCCTCCTTCTGGGGTCACTGGGCTCAAAAACAGGAAGTGTATGATTGAGTTATTTACACGCTTATCCTGAGCAAGTCAGTATTTATGGCCACTGGGTTGATTAGTTCAGATTGCAGACTTGTACAATAACAAAGATCATCAAAGATTCAGCAGTTTATCACGTGTCATTTGAGGGAGAAGATTTGACTTCACCAATAAAGGAAGTTAGTTGCTAAATGCTGTTTAGCCAAAGAGTCATTTGCATATCCTGTGTGGGAGCAGGGGTGGTTGTGCGTTTGTATATTTGTGTATGTAGGTGTGTGTTAGCAGATGGTGGTGAGTTTTGAGAGCTTTTTCACAGAAGTGACCTGCGGAGGAAAAGGCAGAAAAAAAAATAAAAGGAAGGGAAACCTTCCTGAGCGTCAGTAACTTATCTTGTGACGCCTGCTGGGTATTGTTTCACTTGCTGTTGAAGAGGGTTGGGGGAAAAAAAACCAATAACACAGAATTGAAAAATAAAATGTGGACAGAGGCCTTAAAACACATTTCTTGCTTAACTTATCAACAGAAATACAAGAAAATAGTCCCCCAATCTCTTATTTTACTGTACTATGACCTACTTTTTTTTGTTTTGTAAAATTGAAAGAAAAATACATATCAGTGACATTATGGGTGTATTCATAGCAGAAAACAGGACAGGAAATGGTGTAAAAATGGAGCCACATTCTTAGAACAGCAGGAACATGACAAGGACAGCGGTCTCGCATCATCTTTATTTGGGATAACACGTGCCAGGACCTTGTTCCATGCTTAACGCATTAATCATTCATCTGTGGCATTTGTGCTCCTGACATCTGCCATATAGATGGATTTAAAACAATTAGGGGCTAACATGATTGCACCCCTCTGGACACGAGTTTCTGTGAAAGCTCTCAATAATAACAACAACAGCCAGAGGGTCGTGACTGCCTGTTTACAGTCAAATGTGAACAGTCGCAGTGTGTTCTGAGTTGAGGGGCCGAAGCCTGACACAGAAGTTTATGATATTATTTATGTTTCTTTCATCTGTGTGGAGGGTTGGAGCGTCATATTTATCCAGCACACTCCTCATTCTGACGCACACACACACACAAGTAAAGAAAAAGATCAACTGGCCTGAACTAACGAGGCTCTAGTGAATATTTTTGTAACAATGGATCACATGACTGCTTGTGTATGAAGTATGAGAAACGCACCAAGAGTTATCACCAAACTCTGCACTTCGCTTTAGCTTCTTTTAACTTACTGTTTTGCTTTGAGGCCCACAGCGTTGCTACTTGGCTTCACTCTCTCTAATCACTGTCATGTTTGAGCACCACAAGCAGCTGTTTTCTGTTTAAAATGAAGACTTCAGAGTCTGCGGCCATGCTAGCAGCTCTGTGAGGCTGCACAAGCACAGCAGTGCTTTGAGCTAAATGCTAACGCCAGCACGCTGACATGCTCACAATGACAACGAATGCTATCATGTTGATGTTTAACGGGTATAATGTTTACCATGTTCACCATCTTAGTTAGCATGCTAACACTTGCTGAACAAAGTATTAAAAATATAAAATATAACAGTACCCTGATGGTAGCGATATATGAAAAGTCAGAAGATCAGCAAAGTTACTATAATGAATGTGATATTAATGCGTGTACCAAATTTCATGGCAATCTGTCCTATAGTTGTCGAGATAACCAGCGGCTCTTTGCGTCCTTTGAGCTAAATGCTGTTAACTAGGTGATACAAGCAATGCTAACATGGCAAAAAACTCTTCTAGAAACTGTGCTTATATCATTTCTTATACGTTTAAAACAACAGCAGTAAAAAATCATATATATCTCATCATTCAATCATGAATTAGATTTTAATTGGCTGATTGAAACTGGTTGATTTTTCAAAATAAAATGAAGAACATGGCATAGAGACCTTCTGAAGAGTACCTTTGTGTAACTTTACAACAATGACCTCTTAGTATCAAGGGAAACATATCAGCTCATGCCAAGTTCCTTAAGTAGTTTGACAAAGAAAAGAAGACAAATGGTGAGGGAGTTCCTGGCAAAATATACTGGAAATACATTGTGTCCTACTGTCAAATCAGCTCACACTTCCTAAAAGACACATGGCTTCAGGATCTGTATCGAGGCCCTGAAGGTGTTTGCTTGTGAGTTGGTAAAAAGTGAGGCTGAGAGAGAGAGAGAGAGAGAGAGAGAGAGAGAGAGAGAGAGAGAGAGAGAGAGAGAGAGAGAGAGAGAGAGAGAGAGTGAGTCAGGGATCGTTATTGTGGAGAGAAAAAATTCCTCACTGTGT
>JAVQJL010037591.1:0-31588 GCA_036024295.1 Nannoperca obscura
TATGTATGTATATATATATATGTATATATATATGTATATATATACATATATATGTGTGTGTATGTATATATATATATATATATATATATATATAATTTCTGTCTACACTAGGTACTTGAATGACAATAAGTCCCGTCTGTAGCCTATTACCTCGTTGGTTCGCGGAATGACAAACGGGGAATCCTGAGTGCTGCGGCAGCCTGGGCTCAGCCGCGGAGGGAGACAGCATCCGAAAAAGAACCCTGCTGCGCGGGTCTACTTTGCGCCGGCATCAGTTGCGCCTCGCGGAGACGACGCTGGTGAAGTGTCGCCAACGGCTGCGCGTTATTTTGAACATTTTATGGCGAATAAATAAACTCCCTTTTTAATTGTTCATCTTTTCGGGGTGCAACTTTGCAGAGTTGTTCGTTGTAACGTTGCCTTGTCAACTTACCCTATTGCCCGTCTCTCTTAAAATATAGATATTTTAGGATTTTATGTTAGCTTGTTGTTGTTTTTGATAGTACAGCTAATAGCTATCAACTGAAGAGACTTTTTCTTTCCTTGTCACTATCAGACGAGAAGCCGTCTCCTGCCCCGGTCTCCTCCGCCTTAACGCCACCTATTCTGGTTGAATCAAGTCTTAAAGCGGTTCATCTTCTGAGGAGACCCGACTGACTGCGCCAAAATGGGGGTAAGAGCGACATATTCCTCCTTGTGCGTTACTTTATTTCGCTAACGCGTTGTGTAAAATGTCCCTCAGATGTTAAAGTGAGCTGTGGTTGGTCAGCGTGTGAGTTGAGGAAAGGGTTCAAGTCCACGGAAGGCACATGCATGATGTTAGTGACATTAAACACGGAGGGAAATACATATAAATATGTGTGTTGTTGGTTTTTTTAAGCTAGCTGTGAACTGTTGACGTGTTAAACTGCTTAAACCGCAGTGCTGCAGGAATCATAATTCTCTCAGACGAAGCTAATTGCTCTCGTGAAGTCACCACGTCAGTCATCTGTTATTTATCACACCGAGGCAATGATGGTGAACATGATGATATCGACTGAGATGATTGATTATATGATAAAGGGGATGCTTGTCGCTTTTGTGAGGAACCAGCGCCAGATTTGCGAGTCAATGCGCCGCGTCCAGACAGGGTGGTTAACGTTACAGCGATGGTCCTTCAGGCTCGGTAGCCTTTTTTTATAACAGCTCCCAACCAAATAACTGTTGCTATCACCCCCCCTGGACATCACGATGAAGTTGATCAATCAAATGACCATGCCCCACCTCCAAAATGCCATTCACGTTCCTCCGTGGAGAAGCAGCGGAGAGTCGCTGCTTTCATTGCTCCCACAGCTTTTAATCACTCAACGCAGCCAACACACATCGATTATCTTCATGTTTAAGCCATCAGGGGAGCTCTCTGGCGACTGTGAAGGGAACAAGCCCAGTATGTCACACCAATGCAATTTATTTTTGTCTAGAAATAAGTGATTAGTAGGTCCCCCCCCACCCACATGGAGTGGCTGCTTCATCCACCGGTTCCCAAAAATAAAAACGTGGTTACACCCACTGAACATCTGGCAGCAGCTGGACCCGCTGTAGACCACTGAGGATATTCACAGCTCCTATAAATACACGATTAGCCAGACTGCATAATGACACGGACGCTCCCAGCAGCCAGAAAGGACATCTTTTATCTTTTGTGAATAAACTGCAGGTGAAACTTGCAGGTATATGTCACCTACAGGTGGTGAAAAGCGCAGCCCGAACTGCAGAACATCATGTCACTCCTCCAAATGTGACTGCAGTAACTCTTCTTGTCTTGTCATTTATTCCTAACAGAGCTCCTAGAAAGTCGTGCATTTATATAATAATATTATAAGAGGCTCAACAGAGGGTGGGGGCTGGGAATCACAGCACGAAGATTGTGATGTTTACTCTTAATATTTTATTACCAATCATTTAGTGCGTTTTCCTTCAATCATTATATAATGTGACGCTGTGTCGTGCTGCTGTCAATGACTGTGATGGGATCGGTGGGGATGTAGAGGCATGCTTAGGTCTGGGTACCAAATGGGCACAGACAAGTGCATCAAAATGGTTCCTCAACCCCCCCGCCCCCCTCATCCACCTCCACTATAAATGTCGATGCATGGGTCCCAAAGGAAGGTGCTCTCCACAAGAGTAGACACAGCCAACACCTCCTGGGTCTCGTTTTACCCTAGGCGCCTCACAAAAACTCATGGGCAGGTCATGAAGGATGTCCTTTTCCAGCCAATAAATTTAGACTCCATGATGTCATTCCTACTGCAAAACCACTGTTACAGACCTGTCGTGTTGTCTGATGTCCGTACTCAGTATTGAGGTCTTACAACCCTATATTTCTCAATGCAATTTCATAAACTCCTGCAGCCGGCTGTATTTTTAAGAGTGTTTGTTGTGGTATGTTGAGCCTATAAAATCACTTGAACATGTACTGTAGCTCCATGGTGTCATGGTCTATCGCTGCTAATGAAGTATGATGGGCAGTGGTTTCTCCTCTGCTCCACATCCGGGTTTGGGGGGGACTGGGATGAGAGAGCATTCAGGCCGAGGCGTGGAAATGGTGTGCCTCTGTCACGGTTTGTGATTCTGTCCGCTGGATTGCCGGAGGGCGAAACTATGGAGCCAAAACAGTGACGGTTACATTTGGCATCGAAAAGAAAATGTCTTTTTTTACATTATGATGTTTTTCAATGATTTTTTCATTCTGTCACTCTGTTTTCAGTTCCTTTTTACACTGTCAGTTGTTTGTTTTTTTACAGGAGGGGGGAACTCCCATGTTCAGGCTGTGATTTGCCATCAGGAGGGGTGAGGTTCAGTTGACAGGGTAGCTGGGGCCATTCGATCCGGGCCAATCAATTGATAAGGGCTGTTGCTGCAGGAGGCAATGATTGGGATGGTGGGTGAAAAAATGCAAAGCAGAGATGAAATGAAGGTCTCACAGGGAGGACGACTGACCACGTTTCAGTGATTGACACTAAATGATGGAGGTAGAGAGAGAGAGAGGGAGTCAGAAAGAGATGCCAGTTTGTAGTGAGTCACCTTGAGATGAGTGAATACTGGGAAAGATGGAGAGGTGGAGGAATGCAGAAAGAGATGCTGGGATGCTGCTCGTGTGCAGTGATGACAGAGAAGGGAGCTGTGGTGGAGCCTGAGGAGGAAAATGGAGAGATGAACACTAAGATACAGAAGATGAAAAAGAAATAAGGATGAATGCTTTTGCTGATATCCCAGAGAGGAGAGCCAGTCTCTGTGGAGTGTGTGTGTGTGTGTGTGTGTGCGTATGAGACACTCTTGTGACTAAACCTCTCACTCATGGTGTCAGTGATGAAGCCGGTGCTTCATACAGTAGCTCTCGACATTATGAGATCTCTTCATTCTCCGTTTCAGCCTTGATAGTAATTGTACTGTAGCTCACTGATGTAAGTCAATAAGGAAGCCGTCAATAGAGTGGTGGCCTAGCAGCGTGCACACTAACCTGTGAAAAAGTTATCAGTTCAAAGTAGTTCACACTTGTGTTGAATTGCACACTGGAGTCTTTTTGCATAAGGTCTAATATATTCTAAGGTATTATAACGTATATATTGTATATAGTGTTTTAATGTTATCTCTCTAAAACCCTTATTTAACTTCAGATACATGTATTGAGTTTCAAATAGAATTTTTTGTGAACCAGGACGGTACTGTGTTGCACTACAGGCAAGTCTGCATACATGAAGGTTCTCCTTCTGCCCGCTGCCTTTACAGATGGATAAAAGAGCAAAACAGCCTGTACCTCTAGTGTTTTCACACGTTTATTTATTTATTTACTTATTTATTTATTTTTAAGATATCATTTTTTGTGCATTTTGCCTTTATTGCATAGTGACAGCTGCAGGGAGAGAGAGGGCTGACATGCTGCAAAGGGCCACTGGCTGGAATTGAACCCATTCAAACCAATTCAACATTAAAGCATCACATAGAAATGCATTAAGATAATGTTTAAATTCATGCATGCAGGCACAAAGCAGGTAATCGTATTACTATCACATCACTGATTTTCATGGGCTAAAGCTGAGCTTTAGGGACTGGAATACTGGCATTCAGCCACTTTTATATTTTACCAGCATTTGGCTGATGGCTGGTGCTAATGTCCCTCTCTGCATCACTGAGTGTAGTCCACTCAGCCAGGCTCAGATATGATATTAGATCTCACTATATAGTCATTGTTTATTATCACGCATGTAATTGTAGTTATACCATAAATGAGTGGATGTGATGAGGGCTTTCCCTTTAATGTGTGTGTTCTCCTGGTCACGGACTTTGTTGCATAATTGTTCCAGTCAAAAAATAAATATAAATAAATGATTGTTCCAGTCGGTCAATATTTCATCAGTACTGACTCTTAACCTCTTGTACCTTACTAGTTTCCATCTGTGTGTGACATGTGGATCCATACTACTGCAAACCAGTCATCAGGGGTTTCCATGCCGCTGATGTTGACGCTCTGTTGGGTGTTTAGTGCATCGTGCAGTTCCTGGAATGCCCCGTGAGGTCACTTTGAGATCACTTGTTGTTTGCAGGGTGACTGAGGTGTCAAGGGTAACTCGTAGTTTTCCGTCCTTCCTGCTGCACTGCCACACTGAGGTGACAGGGAGGATGGGAGAGTGAGAATACACTGCACACTGAACAGTTGCTCTCCATGAACATCACAGTATTATTACATAACACACTTCACATTAAGAACATCACTAAGACAATTCCAATTATTTTCCCTCCCCCACAGATTACTTCAATTATTTAGATGGATGCAGTGGATTGGATGTTGCTAGGAAACCTCACATCACCCATCTATTAACCCAGTGGAAGTAGATGCTGTCAATCAGATTCTGTCAACAACTACCATTTTGTATCGCACTCTCAGACATGCAGCACTGCAGGAAGTGACATGCTGCTAAATGGTGGGGAACAGCACAAAATCTGTGGTCTGTTTTTATTTATTTATTTTAGAAATGTACTCTTACAGACGTCCAAGCTTCCACTGTTGAAATATTTCACAAAAACAAACTGATATCTCATCCAACTGTGGCCTTTCCCAAAACATTGACCACGTTACAGCACAGCGTCGTCATCACGCAGTCTGCATCACGAGTGTCTCCTCTTGATTAAACCTTGGTACAGATGAGGAGATCAGAGTAGAAGAGAGCAGAGAAACAGATGGGCAGCTCGGAGGGAGGAGAATGTAAACAAAGTGGGAGGGTGAAGGGAGGGATATATGATGGAGGACCCCTCTAACTGCGTGTGTATGCGTCAATCCGTCAGTAGTTTCTAGGTCGGTCTGTCCACTGATCTGTGTGATAATCCATTTCTTTGTGTGTGTGTGTGTGGTTACGATGATCGACTGGGGCACCACTACTAAACTCCCCTGAGGCAACATACACTAGCGAGGTCTTCTATTGGAAAATATCTGAGTTCAAACTGTGACTGTCACTGGACCATCATCAGAATCAGTTGAGAAACAGGTTAAAACCATATCATGAACATGGTCTTTATAGTGTGAAGCAGCTGTTAGAATTTACATTTGCCTGGTTATGAATAATCATATGAGCAGATACCAGCACTGCAAACAGTGAACAATACAGCAATCTGCCGCTTTCATGTCAAATAAATTTAATAAACAAAAGTCTAATTATGGAAATTAATTTGAAAATCTATATCTTTGAGATACTGATCTTCATAATTGAAGCCCCTTTTTGTCATTACAGCTAATTTCAAGGCGCTGTCCAGCAGTAACTGATATGATCACGTATCTGTTTCCTGCTCTCTACCTTTATGACGGATTGTGGTTTATTGTGTACACCCTTTGCTTATTTATTCATACTCATACAAGATGCACAGATCAAAATGTCCCTGTTTGATGTCTGAGATTTGACCAGTGATTTCTGCAGATTAAAATATGGCTTATCCGGCCTTCCTCAGACCAGTGGTGCACTACGGCCACGCTGGATGCAGAATACCAGCAGACATCGCAGACTACAAATGCTCAGCATGTACAAATCTGTCCTGTAGCTTAGCACAAAACATCTGGATGCTGCTAAAACACCCTCAGGTTTTATAACCTGTAACTAGACAGAAAGCAAACAGTGTGCACATGAGCAAAGGAGGAAATATGTGCAGGAAAATATCCTCTGCATTTATTTAGTTTATTCATGAATCAACTTCATAAAATGAAAACTGATGGAGGAATTCAGTATACTGCCGATATTCATAATAATTAGGAGTTCATTTTCTTAATTTCACCCTGCTCATATTTCTGCCATCAAGTGGTCAAATATTTGTGTGAATGTGAGATTTTTTCCAGTGCATTTTAAGAAAGAAAAAAGAGGTTGTAGACCAAGTAGTAGAAAACGACAGACACAACTATAGATAACATTGACAAAATAGCAGTAAAAAGAAGACTTAAAAGGGGTTTTGTGCAGTTCAGATGTATCAGGTGTCTCTGTAGTGCTTGTGTGACTTCAGAAGATGATGTTGAGAGAAAGGTGGAGAAGAACAAGTGATTGTGTGGCCTATTGTAAATAACAAATGATCATTTGTCTGTCGATTTAAACACATTCAAATCTCTTCAGTGTATTTATGGGGGAGAAACATTGTAAATAAGTGATTGAGTAAAGGATGAATGAGAGACTGGGGTTGAAAAGATGGGAGAGAGTAAGAGAGAGAGAGAGGGAGAGTGATAGAGAGGGATTATTGCTGGTCAGTGGGTTAATCTGTAAGTGTAGTAAACAGCAGTAATCTGATGTCCTGCTGGACGCGACTGCCCGGGGAACACTGTACCTCCTGGCAGATGGCAAAACACACACAACACACACACACACTCACTCACATAAACATACACACAAGCATGGAGAAATGCACGCACACACACACAAGTCGAACAGAAAACAAACACGTGCACAGGAATAAAAGTGTGACTCACTGAAGGACACTGAAGAGCAGACGGTGGAAGCTTGTGTTCATGCTGTACACTATAAATATCAACAAAAAGACCAATGTGTTTCTCTTGTTATTTGTCTGTGGATTGGACGCTGCTGTCTCCCTACTGTTGCTTAATATATTGATATAAAGTTGACATCCAGTCAACTTTAATGTCTCCCGGCATGTGCGCACATCGGCAGTGACAGTAGAAAAGTGGTCGTTGATTTCAAATGAGTCTTAAGAAAGCAGCGGGAAATATTTGGACCAAATAAAAAGATGGCGGGTATATTTAGTAGTTTAGTCAACAAAATGCACCGCTTTTACCAAAATTGTGCATTTTACTACGTTCTCTTCTCCTGGGACTGAACACACAATGTATGTATGTTTTGTACTTCTCACACTGCTGAAAAACTATTTTAAAAACTCCATGAACTTGACATTTTGTATTTTTCACACAAGGCCATCCCCAGCAGGACGTACCTTCATGTCTGAAGAGGCTCATTGGTCAGCAGCGAGCACAGAGCAGCCATGTAGCTGTGGGGAGTATTACTAGTGCTGATGTTGTTCTGGTGACAGTGGTAATGTAAAGGGTAATGACAGCACACATGTTAAGGTTTATAGCTATCTAAGATGGGTAGAAAAGCTCTGGAGTACATGATTGCAATCAAGATTCAATATATTCATTGTACAAGGTAAATGACAGAACCAGCGAGTATACCTCCTATCACAGTACATTTCAGGCCTGCACTTACATAAATGATTGAAAAACAATTTGACAGGTGCACACACTCTAAAGCATTACTGCACACAGAGAGATGTATGGAGGTAAGAGGAGGACATGCAGCAGTTTGTCTGGTTGGCTGTCAATAACTCATCACCCTGGGAACTTTTAATCCAGCGAGGAAAAAACCACACAGACGGTAAACAGAATCAAACATCCATCAAATCAGTGTGAAATCTCTCGGCTCAGACTCATCCACATAAGAGCTTTCCCAAAATAAGTCTGCCTCCCTCTCACCATGCAGGGTTACACAGAATCTCAATATGTATTTTTTTCACAGCGCATGTTCTCACAATATGTGTTTGGGTCAAATGGAAGTAAACATCTGTCACGTCAGAATGCATCCTGGGTAGAAAGTAAGTCACCTATTTCTCTACACACCATGAAACTCCTCCTGGGAAGTGTCAGCTGAGTTCAGGCTCAAACAGAAATTGAGATGAACTTTATTAAAGGTTAAGCAGGCTGTTTAAAGTCTGTAAAAATGACTTGAGTTAGATTTCATGCTAACCAGCTAACATGTAATAAATTGTCTCGATGCGTCTTTGCTTCTAAAAACACATCCATCTGTGGTTCAGCGACCGAACCATCATTGTTTAGAGTTACATGTTCCCCTGCTGGGCTGCGATGGAGTACATATATATTGTCTGTTCTCTGACAGGACTCAGGAAGTTGATCACTATTGTATGTTGTTCACACTGGACTTGCAGCTGCTGTGGTTATTGGTAAAATGTAGTTTTTATTACTAAATTAGTTGTGTTTCTATTTCACCAATTCTTGATGAATTCCCTTTGGGAGGTTATATATAGAAATGGGTGATATTACAGGAATATAGTGTAAGTAATTCAATTTTAAATTAGCGTCTAAGTGGGGTGCTCACTTAGGTTCAGTGTTACATGTAGTCCGATGTCACTTAATATCTAAACAACATGAACAGATTTTACATAGAAATGTTTCACATCCTGCCTCTCATGCTGCCGTGTTCCTGTTTCTATGGGAGATGCAGTGCTGAGCCAAGCAGCTAGCTGACATTTGAGTTCTTTATTAGAAACCCTCAGGATGTTCATCCTAGGTGGTGCATGCTGGGTAGCAGGGGGATTTGAGACAAAGGCACTAATCTCCCAGGAGCATATGGGCAGACACATTCACACAAACACACCGGCGTGAGTACTCGAAGACATAGCATGGCGTTTCTTTTTAGGTGTGTTGGAGCAAAATATAGCTAAATATACCACCTTCATAGTGCTGATTCAGAGAATATTCACTTACCAACATTAAGACTTTTCAAAGGTTAAGTCAAATATCATGCAGTCTCTAGAAATGTATTTAATCAGATATTTCTAGTTAAAGCTTTGCAGTTTTACCTTTATTCATGGTCACATGGAACAGTGAAACTCAAAATAATGAAATAATAATCAAAGAAAACAAAGCTGCAGTTTATTCCAGACTTCCATTAATCAACAAGCATCTGTTCAAACACACACAACGTAGGACCCTGGTGATTGTGAATATCCCACGATGCATGTCACAGTTTCTGTCAGATTTATTCTTCTGTCCTGGGTCTGTTCTTCTGGCCCCTCGTGTTCCCTTGGCGTCACTCTCCCCCCCTCCTCTCAGACACAGCAGCAGCGTCTGTTGTCTGGACGACAGAGGCCAAAGCAGCGCTGGTGTAAATTGCAGTTTTAAGTGGAGCTCTTGAGACAGGCCTGTGCTCTAATGATGCCAGATCTAATCAGGAAGTGTCGAGTTCCCCTTCTCACACCAGGGGATTACCTCTTAATTTGGATCCTAGTCTAGATGTTTTGACTGGGTCTTAATATGGAAGGAAAATGGGAGTTGGCAGCCAAGCACGTTCTTGAAATCGTGTTATTAAACAATGGCAATCATAAGTGAACAAACTGCGTTTTAGGTGTCAGTGATACACCAACAGTTATTGAAGCTACAAGTAGGACAGTTTAGTCTTTCTTTGGCTGTCTTTCCCTTGGGGATTCGGTTTGATAGAGGGTCATGGTTTGGACTGTCTCCTCTTGTGTTGCAGTGAGAATAAGGAGCAGGGTGTCGGCTGCTTACAAAAGAAGTAATGTAGTATGTGTGAGTAATGGGATCTTGTCTTCGTGCGTTACAGTATGGACGGTCGGACAGTTACCGCGTGGCCACCACGCAGGACAAGGATGAGAAGGAGTCGCCCAAGAAGAAGGGAGGCAAGGATCTGGATGACCTCAAGAAGGAAGTTCCCATAGTAAGCACTGCCTCCTATGTTTCTAGAGAACCAGACTCGCAGCACACAAGAACCCCAAACTCAAGTTTAAAATCAAAGCACAACCAGTCAGACATAACAAAAGCCTTGAAGTCGCAGCTGAGCAGTGAGGAGTTTATAGACCGTGCTTCCTCGCCACACTCCAGCACTCAGTGAGCTGCGATCCAACTGTAATCTAATACTCCTGTTTGAAAAGCAGATAACAGACCTGGTATTTGGTAGCAGCTGTGTACAGTGGTGGTAAAGTGTGCTCTGAGGTAATATTCTAGATCAATTTAATCCTGCTGGTGAAGGATTTGCTCCTGAACGAGGCAGGAAGCCAAACCCTCAGGATATCCCTTTGTTCAAAAACTATATGAGTTGGGTCAGATACACATTGATTTCCAAAGTATTATTTATCTATCTTGAAAAAATATAGATACCTGAACTTCTTTGAGAAACATTTGTAAAATGCAAAAATGTTTTCAGTTAAATTACTACTTTAATAAAATGTAGGGTCTGATCTTAAACAATGATTTGAATTCATTTTCCCCTTTTAAAGAGTCAGTTTAGCAAATTATAAATACATATTTTTTTGAATGTAAGACTTCCTCACGTTTGCCCTAAAATCTGTATACATATCATTAGATTGCATGAAGATCTTTTCCTTATTGATATGATAAACGACCGCCTGTTTAATTTGACTTTCTGTTTAAATTCTTTGTAGACGGAACACAAAATGTCTGTTGAGGAGGTTTGCCGGAAATACAACACTGATATCGTCCAGGTGAGCTTCAGTTCAACTTAAAGTTGTTCCTTAGCATAAGTATGTATTTCTATCTGCCACTCTGTCTGTTCTAATTGTCGCCCTCTACACCTCCACCCTCTTGCCTCTGCTCATTCATCCCTCCTTTAATCCATTTGAAATCTTTCCCTCTCCATTCTCTTTGCCCCTCGCAGGGTTTGACCAATGCCAAGGCAGCAGAGTACCTGGCCAGGGATGGCCTCAACGCTCTGACTCCACCCCCCACCACCCCGGAGTGGGTCAAGTTCTGTCGCCAGCTGTTCGGTGGCTTCTCCATCCTGCTGTGGATCGGTGCCATCCTCTGCTTCCTGGCCTATGCCATCCAGGCTGCCACAGAGGACGAGCCCGCTGGGGATAATGTAAGAAGGATGTGTGGATGATGGTGATAGCATGAGTTCCCAGTCCACCACTGTTAAAAAACACGGGGGGGGGGTTAGCACATAGAGATAAGTGAGGTGCTGCTGGTGCGTGTGCTCCCTGTGCTCCAGCACATCACTCAGAAAGCGATCTGCTGAGTCACTGCTCCTTAGGGACGTGGCTGTGTCAGTGATAAAGGTTGTGTCAGCTGTTTGTCCGAATCATGCCAGCCGACCCATATTTTGCGTGACAGACACCATCTTGTTAACATCCATTTAGGGGCCGCCACAGGGAGCGTGTAACTCCTGCCGTTGGTAATAGGGGGGTAAGAGAAGGGCATTCATGGGTCAGCACTGCTTGATGCCGGGTCAGAGAGCGGCATAGAGCCGGGGACTGAGGCTAAACAGCGATGGCACACACAACATGAAAGGACAAAATACTTGGCTTCAACCACAGGGGAGCACTCGGCGGGGGGGGGGGGGAACAACAGTGACGAGTCAGCATGATGTAAATCATGAACAAAATGTAAATTCTCCCTCTGATAACCGCTTACAGTCACATGGTACCAGATGTAGATGGGAGAGATGAAAAGTTTTTGACCTTCTAATGGCGAGCCATTAAAACACGAGATGACATAAAACCACCAGCAGCATAGAAGGCAAGCAGATGGAGTCCAAATCAAAGCAATAATCAAATCAAAGGCTTAAAGAGGATTTGTGTTTTGTCTAGAATTTAAACTTTACAGAAGCATCAACTTCCTGAAATAGCTTGTTTTCCTCTCGCCTTCCTCTGAAGTCCAGTGTTTGATGTCTGCCTGTCTGTGTTTCTCCACAGGTCTATTTTTCTCTTCCTTTGTGATACATTTTTAGATAAAGGTGAAGTCAGTCAATGGCTTTCTGCATTAAATACGAAAGTCTCATCTTTCTTTCTTTCCTCTCTTTGCAGTTGTATCTGGGAATTGTGCTGTCAGCTGTCGTCATCATCACCGGCTGCTTCTCCTACTTCCAGGAAGCGAAGAGCTCCAAGATCATGGAGTCCTTTAAGAACATGGTCCCTCAGGTACTGGACGCCCAAGCCTTCCACCAGGATGAGTTTTCGTGATACTTGTTGCCAAAAGGGTTTTCACAAAAATGGAAAGTTTTCAGGTGGATTTTACAGTTTTGCGTTTTAACACAAGCTTGCGAGGCAACAGAAGATAAGGAAAAATCCCTAAAAAGATACCTAAAAGACTTTGAGAGCTGCTTTGAAGATGGTGAATAAAGCTGTGAAAGCTTTTACACTATTTCCTATTGTTTATCTGTATTGTACCTCTCAGTTGCTTTAGTTTTTACGCTGTGCTGTCTTACCTTTTTTTATCTAACCTCTCTAAATAGTTTCTTTACAGAGGTTTTGAGTTATTTTTGGCATTACGTTCTCTCTGCCTATGCCTCTGTGTTTCCCAGCAAGCCCTGGTGATCCGTGAGGGAGAGAAGATGCAGATCGATGCTGAGCAGGTGGTGGCGGGAGACCTGGTGGAGGTGAAAGGAGGGGACCGGATCCCCGCCGACCTCCGCATCATCTCCTCCCATGGCTGCAAGGTGGGCTACAGGCACAGATACACTCCTGCAGTTGTACAAACCCAAGATCAAGCAGCACCTGCAGTAAAGCTGCTCCTGACTAAGTAATTGGAGTAATATATTTTAACTTATAAAGGTCTGGCTGAACCCATAATTATTCTGGTGTAGGAGAAAATGCTCTGGCTTGTTTGTATTTCTTTAAACCAATTACAATGGTCTTGGGCAACACAAGCCCAGGAAAAGCGACAGTGCCCTTGCTGTGTAAACGGACGCAGATAACGGGAGGAGAGGGGGATTGTGATTTAAATAGTCAGCCAATGGCAGGCTTATACCCACACTTCCTGCGAGTCCAACTAGCTACGGACAAACACATCACTTGTTTATCTTCATGATGAATTCACAAAGACTTTTGCTGCATGTCCTCATATGAAATTCCTTGTATGTGTAAACATACTTGGCAATAAATCTAATTCTGATGAACCACTCAAAATGTTTGCTGAGAAGTTAAGAAATGTAATGTCTGTATTAAAACCCCTCGAAAAACTTCTGCACAGCAACACAAACACACATTAGAGGCACAGCAAGCATGAAAATCACACACACATCATTTACTTACTCCCTGATCTTCCTCTTTGTCTGTTCCTCTCTCACACACTTACCAAATGGTTTTCTCCCGTTCTGTCCAGGTGGACAACTCGTCCCTGACTGGTGAATCAGAGCCCCAGACCAGGTCACCTGACTGTACCCATGACAATCCCCTGGAAACCCGCAACATTGCCTTCTTCTCCACCAACTGCGTCGAGGGTAAGTTCACCATTACCTCTGTCCAGCACCGAAATCATCCGTTCATATCCATCATATTCAGCCACTCCGTCGTGTGTGTGTGTGTGTGTGTTTTTATGTGTGTTCATGTGTGTTCATATAGCTGCATGCGTATTTTTGTATTTTTCCGGTTCAGTGCTCAGATAGTCCTGCAAACAGAGTCACAACACATTAGCTCGCACTGTAAACCGCGGTCACAGTGTTTGGTCTGACGAAGGAGTGGTCAGTGACATCACTGTCCATCAGGGGAGCCCCATTTAAAGTCACTCCTGTTCCATCCCAGTTCAGTTCATCATGTCTGGACATGGAGTACAAAGAAGATATTGTATGGTGCCCTCCTGTGGACACAGTGTTACATTGCATTAAGTCCTGCACTCCAAGAATCATCACTGTCAAGTCCGTCTATCCATCCATCTCTACTCATTTGACACATTTTCTTCTTGATGTGACTGTTTTGTTTTCCTCTTTCTTTATTGGAATAAGAAGTGCATCATTTTACAAAACCTCCTCCCTCTCCTCTGTTTCTTCAGGGACGGCGCGTGGCATCGTTGTGTGTACTGGTGATCGCACAGTGATGGGCCGCATCGCCACTCTCACCTCAGGCCTGGAGACTGGCAAGGTACCATACTCATTATTATTCATTATCTGACAAAGGCCTGTTGTGTTGTTTACAAGCCACATAATGGAGCTTATCTAAGACGTTTCCTAAGATCAGTAAGTGTTCTGGGTCAAGTCATTTTATGAGCCCGGGCTTCAGTGAAGAGTTTTATTATTCATAAAAACAAGCTTTTTATTTAGACAGAATACCTGCCAGCATTGTAGTGAGAATAGTCAAACCATCTTCTTCAATCGATCCAAACATTTTCCTCTACTCTTCAGACGCCCATTGCTAAGGAGATCGAGCACTTCATCCACATCATCACCGGCGTGGCCGTTTTCCTCGGCGTGAGTTTCTTCGTCCTGTCAATCATCCTGGGTTACTCCTGGCTGGAGGCGGTCATCTTCCTCATCGGTATCATTGTCGCTAATGTGCCCGAGGGGCTGCTGGCTACAGTCACTGTGAGTAGGCAGAAAAATAAGAAGCTTGTGTGTGTGTGTGTGTAATGATTCCTTCATTACGAGCTGTTTTTCTTGTGTCTTTGTCCTCACAGTCCTTTTCCCAGTGTTTTGCACAGTGTTTGGGTCAAACTGTATTTTCATATACTTCATATAATTTATGTATAAAAGAACTCTAGACAGCTTTTAACATTTGTGTTGAAGTGCCATGAAATGTCTCTTTTCTAGACTAGACAAAACTAAACTGGACAGTATTTATGGTTCGTTTTAGCCCACAAATAGGAAACTCTGAGATTAAGAGAATTACCTTGCACCACCTATATACCCATACACTACTACCGACAGTAAATGTCACCAATTCCCAGAGCAATTTGTACTTTCGCTCATGTCTGATTGTGTCTACAGTGTTTTGGCTGATGTTGTCTTGTCGTGTCTGTGATTTTGTCCCTGCTTCCTGGTTGTCCGTGCTGCTGTTGTTTCAATGTGATGTTGTTGTTTATCTGTGTGCATCTCTGTATTCCTGTGTGTTAACATTCTCTCTGTTTCAGTATCTGTTTCTGTGGTGAAGGTGGTGTTTTGTCTCCATCTCTCCCTTTCTCTCCCTCTCTCTCTCTCTCTTCCAACGCAGCCCCATATGTGTTTGTGTGTTCTCTCTTCCAGGCCAGTCGCGGTGCTGTCTGCAATGACAACGCCTAGCTAATGTAATGATATTAGCACATTAGGCAAATGACTAGTCAGCTGCACAATCTGAATTTGGTCTCCTCTGCTTGGCCTTGGCTAGTTCTGTTTGGCCTCTGGGTCTTGCCATACTTGGCATGATGACATAATGCACTGCTTCACCGCTTCACCGCTTCACTTGTTCATGCCTCATCTTCACGCTGCATCGCTGTTTGGGCTGAGTTTTTATGTTTTGGGAGGAGGTTTTGATGTTAGTGCATTTTGCTATAGAGGGATGTTTAGGTGAGCAGAATGAACGTCTCCAGCTGTGAGGGGCGGTTTGGTTCTTGGGTGTGGTTGATTGTTTCAGGTACAGTATTACACCGATGCTCATTGGCAGAAGTTAGCTTAGCACCTGGAGATGTTCATCTGTGCTGTTAGTTTACCGCATAGATACTAATTCTTTTTTTCTCTTTCTCCTTTGGTTTGTTTGTCTTATTCTATTGTCACCAACTCCTTTACTCCCATCTTTCTTTCTCTCCTTGCTGCTGTGTGCTCTACCATCCCTCCGTTTCTTCCTTTGCGTTTGTCCCTCTCTCCTCTCAGGTGTGTCTGACACTGACTGCTAAGCGAATGGCTCGAAAGAACTGCCTGGTGAAGAACTTGGAGGCCGTGGAAACGCTGGGCTCCACCTCCACCATCTGCTCTGACAAGACGGGCACCCTGACCCAGAACAGGATGACCGTGGCCCACATGTGGTTCGACAACCAGATCCACGAGGCCGACACCACAGAGGACCAGTCTGGTGAGAACTCTCTCGCTCTCGCTCTCGCTCTCCTTTGCATTAAAACAGTGTCTTCCTGTCAGAATCAGTTGATTTAAAACCACAGGCTAGAAAAGCTGAAGAAATGGCTGCGATAGTCTGAGACACCCATCAATAAAAGCTATTTTTTTCGAACTCATCTCAGGCTCCTCCTTCGACAAAAGCTCTCCAACATGGGTGTCTTTGGCTCGCATCGCTGCTCTGTGTAACCGTGCTGTGTTCAAGGCTGGCCAGGACACTTTGCCCATCCTGAAGCGTGACGTGGCCGGCGACGCCTCTGAGTCAGCCCTGCTGAAGTGTATTGAGCTGTCCTGTGGCGCCGTCAAAGCCATAAGGGAGAAGAACAAGAAGGTGGCAGAGATCCCCTTCAACTCCACCAACAAGTACCAGGTTTGTCCCCTTTGCTTAATCATGCAAGAAACAAATACACATGATCTGCAAACATTTGTGTTAAATGGGCAAAAAAATTCAAAAACACTTAACTAACATTACAATGTGTTCCCATCAGCTCTCAATTCACGAAACTGAAGATGAAAATGACAACCGCTACCTGTTGGTGATGAAGGGAGCCCCCGAGAGGATCCTCGATCGCTGCTCCACCATCGTTGTGCAGGGCAAGGAGCAGCTCATGGACGATGAGTTGAAAGAGGCTTTCCAGAATGCCTATCTGGAACTGGGAGGACTGGGAGAGAGGGTTCTGGGTAAGGATGATTGAAGATAGGAAACCTTTGTTTATTTAACAAAGGCTCATGATTAAAGGTTAGCAATAAAGTCCGGTTTGAACACTTCCAAAGGTTTGTAGAAACTGCTGTATGTACAACTCACTCCTGCTTCTTTCTTCTTCCCTGGTTCCTCCAGGTTTCTGCCACATGCTCCTGCCAGAGGACAAGTACCCCAAAGGTTTTGCATTTGACACAGATGACGTCAACTTCCAGACAGACAACCTTTGCTTCATAGGCCTCATGTCCATGATTGACCCTCCACGTGCTGCCGTGCCTGACGCCGTGGGCAAATGCCGCTCTGCTGGCATCAAGGTGGGCACCTTTCAGATCTGGTATTTAAAGGCCTGGAAAAGTGCAACACAGCACCCACCTGAATGTGAAGTCTGGGTTACCGTCATGCACATTTTCAGAAGGATTTCATAGAACCGTATGAATTGTATTCTTTTTCTCTCTTTTTCTGTTTCTCTCATTGTTCTTTTACATCTTCTCTCTCCTTCCCTTTATTGTTCTTGCCATCCCACTCCTTCAATCCTACCTGTTGACCTTTTCTCCTCTTACTTCCCATTTTATCTCCTGCTTCTCCATCTTTTTCTTCCTCCTATATTTCAGGTTATTATGGTGACCGGTGACCACCCAATCACAGCCAAGGCCATTGCAAAGGGTGTGGGCATCATCTCCGAGGGCAACGAGACAGTGGAAGACATTGCTGCGCGCCTCAACATCCCTGTCAGCCAGGTCAACCCCAGGTATTAAGTTTACATGTAGCCTCACCTGCAGGATGCAAGTGGGACATTTTTATACAGTAGATGCTCAATGTAGCCTTTTACTTCACAGTATGTTTATACAACCTTAGCTTTTATAATTTGGGATACAAGTGTTTTGCTTCATCTGTGTTGTGTAGGGATGCCAAGGCCTGTGTGATCCACGGTACAGATCTGAAAGACCTCAGTCAGGATCAGATGGACGATATTTTGAAGAACCACACGGAGATTGTCTTCGCCAGAACCTCCCCACAGCAGAAACTTATCATTGTAGAAGGCTGCCAGAGACAGGTACATTTACTGTGCGCGCACACACACACACACACACACACACGTTGATGCACATGGACACACAGCTGACGGTAAATATTCACCTGCAAACAAGAAAGAAAGGTGCATGTTTTATAGCGTTATGAGTTCTGAATGGGAATGAAAAGACGTACCGTCCTGTTCTGTCAGGGTGCCATCGTGGCTGTGACAGGTGATGGTGTGAACGACTCTCCCGCCCTGAAGAAGGCCGACATCGGCGTTGCCATGGGAATCTCTGGCTCAGACGTGTCCAAACAGGCTGCCGACATGATCCTGCTGGACGACAACTTTGCCTCCATCGTCACTGGAGTAGAGGAAGGTGAGCGATGAACACGAGAAGGGAAGAAAGAAAAGCGCTGTGAAGAGGGACAGAGAGAAAGAATGGTGGGAG
Organism: Nannoperca obscura; assembly: GCA_036024295.1. NCBI lineage: Eukaryota > Metazoa > Chordata > Actinopteri > Centrarchiformes > Percichthyidae > Nannoperca > Nannoperca obscura. The sequence goes on from JAVQJL010037591.1 coordinate 18,252, forward strand.
GGAAGAAACAAGAGTAAACCCAAGATTTACAGATGAAAATCATTTGATTGTTTGATATATTTGTGCAATATACTATTCTTTCCATTTCGAGAGAGACAGAACGTAAGAAATCCATCTTGTCAGCAAGATAAATGTAGTACCCTTTTACTAGCCTTGTTTTTACCGATACTGATAGAAGGTGGCAAGAAAGACATGAGTTTGAAGAATGAATTACGCAGTATTACACTTTTGTATTGCAAAGCACTGCGTTGTGCAATCTTTCCTCATTTATGAGTGCTGCCTTTTTGAGTTAGTGAAATGTTTTTCTGAATTTAAAAAGCAAGTTGCCTTCGATTAAACTGTGGGATCTACTTCCTGTCGAGTAGTATTTCCATCATCCCCGCAGGCTGTAGTTAAACACCAGCGTCATCCTTACAGGCCGTCTGATCTTTGACAACCTGAAGAAGTCCATTGCATACACTCTGACCAGCAACATCCCAGAGATCACCCCCTTCCTATTCTTCATCTTGGTCAACATCCCGCTGCCTCTGGGCACCATCACCATCCTGTGCATCGACCTGGGAACCGACATGGTAAGTAATCTGCAGCAACATGAGAAGCTCTAATGTGTTTATGTCCAGTCAGAAGCCAGTGTGTGAAGGTGGCACCACACATCCAGCTCTTTCACACGCTTGCATGCTCCATCTTTGAACGCTCATGTGTGCACAGTGAACCAGTAAAGCTCAGCTGTACACAAGCATGTGAACTACACACACTCATGTCACACAGGTTTTTACAGTAATGCCTGGTAAATTATTACACACAGGTGTTCAAATAAAATCGGTCAATTTTGCTGCATCACTAACGGGACATGATCTAGTGACACTAAACACAATTACTAAACAAATTTATTTGCAAGAGTTAAAGTGAATTGTGGAATGACGGGTTAAAAATGTACATACATTACAATACATTTGAAAATGTAAAAAGTGACAGTATGTAAATGGTATATAGTTAAGGACAAACAGCAACACACACAATCACAAACATGCCGCTCTGTTTGAGCATCACAGCACAACATGAATTTAAAATGTTCTGAAGTTGAAGTTCAAGGTTATGTCCAGGAAGCATGGACACATAAAGCACACTAGGTGGCAGTGTGAGACCAGTCGAGTTTTTCATCCTTGGAACATGTAGCATGTAAAAACCTACCCAGAAGTAGATGCATTCTCTATAAACATATCAAGCTGTAGATGCATGAAATCACAAATGAAGCCTGGATAACAACAAAGTTTCTCTGTCTCCTCTGTCAGGTACCAGCCATCTCTCTCGCCTATGAAGCAGCAGAGAGTGACATCATGAAGCGCCAGCCCAGGAACCCACTGAGGGACAAACTGGTCAACGAGAGGCTCATCAGCATCGCCTATGGACAGATTGGTAGGTGCCGTGTTACACAGTGTGTAATAAATCATCAGTGCTGTCATTTTGAGATATAGGTGCAATTGTGGACATGCAAGACCATGGCATAAATCTGACTGGCCCCAGATCTGTCCCATGGACACTGCCTTACACTGGTCCTACAAAACTTAAAAGACATAACCAGCTTCTAATGATTAGATCTGTTAGCTCATAACCTGCCAGACTGCACCTTGACACCGACATGGTTCCTCTGCAGCCAACAGCCGTCAAGAGTCTGTGGTGAAGTGTCCTCTGTCTGTCAGATAAACCTGCTGAAGGAGACTGAACTGTCTGTTTCTGCAGGTATGATCCAAGCTCTTGGTGGGTTCTTCGCCTATTTCGTCATCATGGCTGAAAATGGTTTCCTGCCGTCAGTGCTTGTCGGCATCCGGCTTAACTGGGACGATCGCTCCACTAACGACCTGGAGGACAGCTACGGGCAGCAATGGGTATGAGCGACCTGACGTCGTGCCCCTGCTCCAGTCATGTACAGGTGTACGGAGGAGCTATGTTTGAGTGACCTCATATAATATAATGAAGTATTATAATGGCAGCAAGTTTAAAATGATAAAAAAACAACATTAATATAAATGAGAGCGCAGCAGCATCTTCAACGTTCGGTGCCAACAAACATGTAAAGACAAATCCACCGCTGAAGACACAAGTCAGACATTCTGTTTCCCTCGTCCTCTTCCTCTGCAGACGTACGAGCAGCGTAAGATTGTGGAGTTTACTTGCCACACGGCCTTCTTCGTCAGTATCGTGGTGGTGCAGTGGGCAGACGTCATCATCTGCAAGACCAGGCGTAACTCTGTGTTCCAGCAGGGCATGAAGTAAGTCGAAGAAACGAGGGCGCTGCCAGCGGTGTTGTCATTGTGCAGCGTCTTTAGCTTTATGAGACATGCTAACTTTAGCTAGTGTTTACAGTATGAGCTGCCTACCTCCTACTACTCAAGCCAGTTTGTACTAATGCAGTAACATTGTGTAGATATAGTAAAAACTTATGCACAATATGCAGAAAGTGCATCAGTGGTGGAACAGAACTAAAGGCATTAACTCAAGTATAACTTTCTTCTGTTCTGGTCTTTTTTCCTTGTTGTCAGTGTTTTTATTTAAGAAAAGGATCTGAATATTCCCTCCATCACTGCACAGTACACAGGTCTTTATTTCTGGAGACCGAAGAATAAAATGGGCATTGTGGTGGCGACTAGGCTTCGCTTCAGTCGTTGCAGTTCCCCACTGTCACCACTAGATATCACCAGAAAGCCATGTTTTACTGACACGCCTTCCAAGTTCTCACCCTTTTATAGTCCAGGCACTCAAACTGCACCTGCAGTAAATCAACTGTGAAGCTATTGTATGAGTCAAAGGTAGATGTAGAGAGTAACTGATGCAGACTTGTGTTTGTAGAAGAGCACGGCAAAACCCGAGACACCAGATGATCCAACAAGTACTTTCAGTGGTCGGGAATATTGATTCCTCACCTGTGGATTCCTCCCTTCAACATGTTTTATTCAGCATTTCCTCACCAGTTACTTTGCTTACATTGTCAGCCTTTAGTCAGTGTGTGTGTGCTGTAATCAACTCTTCTCTCTGCATTTATTTCCTGACAGGAATAAGATTTTGATCTTTGGCCTGTTTGAGGAAACGGCTCTGGCTGCTTTCCTGTCCTACACCCCTGGCATGGACGTGGCACTACGGATGTACCCACTCAAGTAAGGGACCTCCCATATTCAGCAAGAGAACACATCATCATAGCACCATGTGTGTATTCCCATGACCTGTTATTTTACTTCACGTTCTGTTATTACATCTCAGTGAGCGTAATAAGCCCACAGCAGCAGAAGTAAACACAATACTGTTTGCTTTTTAGAAAGGTGATGAGTACTCAGCGCGCACTGTGTCCAGTATTGATTCTCTCCGTTCTCTCTCAGGCCCAGCTGGTGGTTCTGTGCGTTCCCGTACAGTTTCCTCATCTTTGTTTACGATGAGATCCGAAAACTCATCCTTCGCCGAAACCCCGGAGGTAAGAAAACATAACAACCGATGATGTTTCCCACGTTTGAATATTTACTAAACAGATAAGATAGAAAACAGAGTTGTATTCAGCTCATCAGCCACTAAACCGCAGTGAACAAATATCTGTACATTAGTAATATATCATATATCATATGACACTGATTTGAATGAGATGCATCTTTAAATGACAAACGATTCAAGTCACCTTGTGCTGCAGCAGGTCACAGCTTGTGTGGAGGATACGATCCTCCAGCACCTGTTCAATGTGTCACCAAGTGAAATCATTTGATGTGTAACTCTTCTCTCTTTCTCTTTTGTCTTGTTTCCCTCTTTTTCTCTCCTCTGCGTCTCTACAGGCTGGGTGGAAAAAGAGACTTACTATTAAATTATCAAAGCATCATTTATTTCCTCCCCTGAACACACCCCTTCTTCTCTATCTCCCTCCCTCCTCCCCTCCATCCATCCCTCCTCTCCTGTGAACGCACTCAAACTGTTTACTCCTCCTTCCTTCTTCTCCTCTTCCCCACCCTTCCATCCTCATCTCCTAAAGAAACTCAAAATCAAACGCCAAGAGGACCAACGACGGAGGAGGAGAGGATGGAGGAGGGTGTGGGTCCTCTCTGTCCCTCCGTCCCTTTTTCTATCTGAAGTCTTTACAGCACTTGTCTGCCAGTAACACTGTTGTGCCGACGCTTATTACTGCACTGTCAGCCGGCGCCACTGTAACTACACCGCCGTGTAGACGCCAATAACGAATAGAATTACAAGAATAAAGACAAGAACCTGACTGTTCCACCCTCGCCAAGCAGAACAGCGACCGCAGACTCCCAGCCGGAGATTTGAGCGGGCGGGTGGCGTTTGTCTTTCGATTGTTTTCAGTTTTTTCCTGCCAGAGAAAAGCCGCCCAGCTCCAGCTCTTTAATCACTGCCATCTCCTGCCATTCAGCTGCGGCTTTACTTCTGTCCCTCTAATTCTCTCTTTCTATTTACTCGCTGCCGATCTTCTGCTGCCGTCCTGCCTCCCTCCTCTTCTTCCTCCCCATCAATAAAGAATCAAGCTCACCTTAAAACTTAACACTCACCCCCTCACGCCCTCCTTTGACTCCTCCTCTCTGCCGGTCTATCTGTCCCTGTTTGTCTGTGAACACTGTGCAATCCCTCCCTCCCTGGAAACTTCCACCTGCCTCCACTCCTCTTATTCTCCCACTCTCGCCCCCCCCCCCCAACCTCACCTGTTAAAAAAATACAATCTTTCTGTGTCCTCGGAAAAAGAGATTTCTCTCAAATTTCATTATTTAAATCAGTGGAAATTGAAAAAGGCACTGTACCTTAAGTTGCAAAGCAGCAGAGAAAAAGAAAAGACAATGAAATAAAGCAGAAGGATCTCTCTTTTTTCAGCTTGGTCTCCAGTTTGTTTGTGTGTCGAGTTTTGTCAGAAAATGGAAATAAATGCTGTGACCAACTCTTACTTATGGCAAGTGATGTGTTTACTACCTTAAGAGTTTCACCAAGTCTTTAAGTCAGTGGACGTCTTTTAATAGAAACGCTGCCGTCCAGTTACTGGAAGAAGATGAACAAAGCAGGACTGAAGAACATCTTTGTTCCAGTGACTTTATTAACACAGCTTCACGTGAGGACTTCAGCTGCTGCGGACAGGTATCAGATTCATATTTTCTGGCCCATTTAGTGGTGTCACGTGATCTTCCTCAGCAGATGGAGTTTGTCTTGTAATTACGGGAATGTAGATGTTTAAATTTCAGCATCAACACTTTAAACCTGCAATGACTGGTTTCTGGCCACATGAGGACAGCAGAAACAAGTGAATCCAGCAGTTATGGAGCATCTTGATCATTTGTTCGGAGTTGTGTGTCTGTTTGCCTGATGAAGGTAAGTTCAGTGTTCTTCTTCTGCTATAAAGTGAGTGGATCTGCAGATTCAGATGATAATAATCATACCAAGATATAAATACACTCATATTTACATGAATCGATCTTTCAACCTCTTTAGTTTTAATCTTAGCTGTGTGTCGTTTAAAAAAGCAGGAATTATGTTCAAGTAATGCAAAAGATTGAAACACGTCCCAAATAAGCTTTTCTTGCTTAATAACAATGTCAGAATTTGACATTCAGCATTTTCGTACTTATTTTCACATTTTGAATGAAGCACTTGTCATACATCACACTAAACATGCTATTCCTGCAATCTTTATGTCTAATGATGTTTAATTAAAAGATGTATAACAATGCAATCACTGATTTAACATTATGTAAACAACTGTATTAACTTTTCTTGTCTTCAGTTCTACTGAATCTGTCTTATCAGTGACCTTTTAGCCCAAAACAAGACAAACGGGTCAATTTGTGTATTAATTGCAGTCAGGTTTTTGGAAAAGCTCAGAAACGGCCTGTGACTCGGTTTGGGTTCGATAGTTTTATGCTGCTACTTGTGAACACACACACACACACAGTGAGTGAGAGCGACGGCGTCCATGTTTCATGAATACTATTACAAGGCTCACAGAGCAAATGAGTGCTCCTGCCCACTTGACACAAACACACACACTTCTAACCCAGGGACATAGGTCACCTCTTTTGTGACTGCGTTGTTTTCCCTCTTCTCTGTTTCGTTCTCTCGTTTCTTGCCACCTATTAGGATTTCTTCCTGTTGTTGTTTGTTAAACACAGTTAACCCCTTTCTCCTGCACGCAGACACGTGGTTTTTATGTTAAATTACCATCGAGTCAATAATATCAATATAGAATATAATATGTAGTCTACAGGCTGTCTTCTCTGGACAGTGGCTGTTCGCTTCATTCATACAAAACATGCACAACAAAACAAAGATATAAATAAAAACACTTACTCCAGTATCTCCTAAAGTTATAAAAGTGTTTGTACTTCTGTATTAATGATGCTTCTACTCCACTACTTAGTTACCTTTCAGATTTTATTTGCTCAGTGTATAAAATCTGCATTGTCATGGATTAAAATACCAAACAGTAATACGCTGTTAAACTAGTTCCACCTTCACAACATTAAAACGCTGCTTACGTGTACACATGAATGAATCACTGGTCATTTTCCAGTAATATATCTGTGATTAATACAACACTTTGAGCTTTTAATGCTGAAGGTTTCAGCGAGTGAAGAAGAACAGGAAACAGGGAGGGAACACATTTGTGTTTGGGGGGAACAAGAACTAAATTACACACCAAGTACTTTTTAAATAGCAGAGTACGAATTGAATGATGACCGGCAGACGTCACTTACGCCCTTTCACAACTGATATGTGATGACAAGGAGCCAAACATGAAAATACCCTGTAGCTCCACTTTAACTGCAGTGAAACGGATGGACGGTGGTTCACTTTAAAAACACAAACATACCATAATACCACAAACTCTTTTATTTATAAAGGCACACCCTTCTTCCCAGGTTAAGCCAAGTGTTTTGATACCCAGCAACAAAAGAAAAATAATTTTAAGAATCATTAATAAGTTTGAAACTGTATTGTTAATAATAAGAAGCTTAATATTTAAATCCTGTTACACTGCAGCTTCATGAAGCCATTTTACATATATATTGTAATTTCAAGATTTCATTTCACTAACAACACTGTTCTACTACTGTACCCTGTAGTTATTAAATAGGTCATTTAAAAGAATACTGTGTACGTGTCATTTATTTCTCCCTCTTCACAGTTCCTCTTGTTTTTACATACTGACACTGAACACGTATGTGACTGATACTGCATGTGCAATAAATAATTCCACAGTGATCTAAAGCTTTTTTGTTGCTAATACTAATGTACTTTTAAATGTAAGACTTTCACTTGTAAAGGACTAGCATTTCATTATTGAGTAAAAGCCGATGCAGGTGCACGTGTGTGATGTCAATCAATTCAAAACTCCACATCGTGTTTGTTGTGAATGAGTTTAATGTGAAATATTACGTTCTTTCCTCTTTATGCATTTGCTTGGAGTGTGTTTGCTTTCCTTTCTGTTCCCTCTTGCCTCTGTGTGTAATGTAAGTAACGTCCATCTGGGCTGAAAGGCACCCTCGGGTTTGTGACACTCAAATAACAGTATTCAATTCATAAGGGACACACACACACACACACACACACACACACAGCCAGGAATCCACTAACAAACATCTGTTAGAATATAAAAGAGAGGAGATGCCTTATAGCAGTGCAGCTCCCCTTGACTCATAATGATGCTCACACACACACACACACACCTCCCTTTCTTATCCCCCATAACAACCACACTAAAACACCTTTCCTCTGACACACACACACACCGTCTCTCAATCTTTTACCCACTTACACTCTCAGCCCCCCCCCCCCACCACCACTACCTCTTTCTTCCAAATCACACACACACACCTTCTCTCAATCTCCTACCTGATTACACCCTCACGCTGAAACCCCTTTTTGCACACCTCCCCAACACACACATCTCCTACCTTCCCTAAAACCCTTTTCGTTTCCTCTGACTTAGACACACACACACACACACACACACTGGCCCTCTTTGTGTCAACCACTAACCCGGCCTCCCCTCCTTCCTCCCCCCTCCTCCTCCCAGTAATCTGGCTGGCCCGTGGCCTCCTCTCTCTCGCTCCACTGTTCTGTGTGATAGAATATCGATCGGTTTGCCTCGGCTCGGCGTGGAGCAGGAGGAGGGGGGAGCGGCTGTAGGGCTATAGGGAGAGTGTGTGTGTGTGTGTTGGGGGGGGCAGTGGTCAGACATGCTCCAAGGTTGTTACCACAGCAACAGCAGGATGGGTCAGAGGGTTGCCATGGCGCCTAGGTCGCAGGGTCAGGGGGAGGGTCCTGGAGGGCTCTCGCTCTCTCCCTGTGTGTGTGTGTGTTAATAGGAAGGGCGGGGGCGTGCGGGTGGAGGAGAGAGAGGCGTCCAGCTATATTGGGTGTGTTAATAATGAATGGTGTTGTATGCCGTCGCTGTCTCTTTCTCTCTCCCTCCATCTGTGTCTCTCTCTTCCTCTGTGTGTGTGTGTGTGTGTGGCAGTAATACATGAATCAGTTTAACACCTCCACTCACGTCCAGTTTTTACTTTTTTTTTTTATTTAAAGATAAACTTTAATAATACTTTTGTCGCCAAGCAGTGATGGATTTAAGATGTGACATCCATGTTTCAACAGACACACACACACACACACACACACACTCATCATAGAAAACAAATCAAAGAAAAGAAGACTTAAAATCAAAATGTAGAATAAACTATCTATTTTTACCATATAACAAGATTACTCACACATTCACACACTTGCTGAGATTTTTACTCAAAATATTTATGATGAAATAAAACAACTCAGATGTTATTGCATCTTTAGATTTTATATATATATATAAAATCACAAAATGTAAATGAAGAACCACGTGGCTTTGGTCTTTGCACCTTTTCTGGTGTTCAGTTTGCAACCTTAAAAAAAAAATATATATATATATATAAAAATAATATAAAATGTATTTTTTTCGTTCTCTTAGATTCTCTTTATTGGAACTGAGTATTTGACTTTTAGTGTCAACTTGAGGAGAATATTTTAGCATTATTTAATTAATTGGTTAATTTTAAAAAGCCACAGAAGAGGCCTGTTTTTTATAGTAACAACACACCTTCTGAAGGAGTAAATGTAACTTAAAACCATCATCAAATGTATGCAATTATTACACAAAGTGTAAAATCCACCAATCTAAACATGTTCTGGCCGCGCTGCAATCATTCCTGAGCTTCCGTCTCGGTCGTATAGTGAGAGAGTAACGGCCAGACTTCTGCAGAACAATCCTCTTGTGTTCACAGCTAGTTGTGTTTAATTAAACCTGCTGGACGAGAGCCGAGATTGTTTGCACTTTCGCTCTCCTCTGCGGTTTCTTCATCACCTTCCTCCCGAATATGGCGCCCAGAACGACAATAACTATACAGGACACACAGAGAGAAAACCGGGGAGACGTCGCTGCATTAGTACAGGACTGTCATGTTTGGAAGCTGCGCAATAAGTTATTCATTTCACACAAAATCACGAACAATCAAATGCAATTAAATACAAAAGCTGCCTTTTTTAACTTATTTTTACACCAAACCTTCATTTGCCAAAAAAATAATAGCATTTGTAGAAAAAAAATACATTGAGATGTATAATGTAAGGTGAGGCACAGAAAAACCTTCCAATATAATAAAAGCCAGACATTTCTTCAAACAATGGCATCAAAAAATATTTCAAACTGAACCAAAAAATACACTTTAAAAGCTCCACAAAGGTCAAATTAACAGGAGGATCTTTTAGTGTTTGATTGGATTAAACTGTGCAGGTGTTTCTGATATTGTGTCCACATCGTGTGTGTGTGTGTGTGTGTGTCAGTTTTCGACCTGTGTTGAATTCTGTTCAATTTAACAGACGACGCTTCAGTGTTTAGAGAAGTGAGAAACGGTGCCAGTCTGTGGTTCAGAATACAAATTCACATCCAGCTTGACTTATCTGGTCAGAAGCACCTTAGTACCAAGATTTCCTTTTTTTAGATTTTAAGCCAGTGGACCAAATAGGATCTTAAAGTCACAAGGCGTCCGTGCAAAGCCAATCTCTCAGCGCCGCAGACCCCCAGCCCCTTCCCCTCCAATATCCTGTATTACCACTGCGGGGTTATCAAGCAGCCCCCGTGCAGCTAGGACGACTGCATCTGTGTGACTGATTTCAGACACGTTTCAGTTTTCTCTCTGTGTGTTTAAGAACTTTAACTTTGAGGCAGCACGTAAATACAAATCTATGTTTTAAACATGGAACAAAAGCCCACCATTCACTGGCAGCAGCAGGATCAGCCATGTGTTGGCAAGCACTTTCTTCCAGGGAGACGCGTCTGCAGCTTGAGACAGAACAATTCATTTAATAAATCATCCAATAGTAGATTTTTATTCAGAGCAAATTTTAAATGATCGTCCATCTAAAGACTCACCATTCCAGGAAAAAAAAAGGTGTTCATAATATATTACACTGTAAAGCAGAGCAGAAGAAACATTACATGGAGAATTCAAATCATAATAGTGAGCAGCAAAGTGATCGTCTTGATAATCGATGGTGTAAATGTTCAGGCTGGGATGTTTCCAGCTGCAGATTCACTGTTTCTTTGTGTCCTGAGATTAGAAACTCAATGTGTGTTTTCGGGTTTTTTGACTGTCGATCGGCCAATTTGAATACGTCACCTCACCTTCTGGAGAACTGTCACTGTTTTCTGACACTTTATTATTCTATAGACTAAACAATGAACCGATTAATCCACTAAATAAATGTCAGATGAACTGATAATGAAGCTCTTATTGTGGTATGAAGGTGATGCCATCCATCAATCAGCTGACTCCACATCCTAAATGTTTGATTTGTTTACCTGAGCACAACCACAGTGAGGGCGACGAGGAAGGCGGACACGAGGAGGCAGTTGAACTTGTCTTCCTCGTCACTTTGGGAAAAACTGTCGCAGTTCAGCCATTTAACCACGCGGTGGCGCTCGAAGCCCTCCGGCAGCATCCGTGTGAGCGAGGACCTGCAGGAAGAGCAGACCCAGTCGGTCCTGTTCCAACCAAAACTCTCAAGAGTCCAGTAAAACATTAGGGCCTCACCCCGGAAGTGCGACGTAAAATCAAATCTACGTTATTGTCACGTTTTCATGAAACGGCGACAAACACACGTCACGTGAAGGTGAGGCCGCCACGCAGCTGCGGACACGTCCAGAGACAACCAGGGGACACCAGGGGCCGTTCACGTACCTGAGTTTGTGTTGGACGACCTTTAGCGCTGCTCCCTCGGGTGCGCGGACCCCCTCCACCCGCTCCGCCCCCTCCATGTGCCGCAGCAGCGAGCTCGTCTGAGGGTTAAACAGGAAACAGGATGGTGTGTCGGTCAGGATACAGGAATGAGTCGAGGAGCCGTGACCTTCTTTAGCTGTGTTTAGTCCAGCGGTATCTATTGTGCCAGTTCAATATTCAATATTATCAGCAGTCTGGAATCAAACATGTCTATTAGTCGGATATATATATATATATATATTTATATATATATCTATAGATATATATATCTATATATATATATACACACATAACCAGCTATAAACTTAGACCTGAATGTATGAATAGTATATCAATGATAGTTTCAACAGAAATAACCAAATTACATTCGTATAGACCTGCACTATAAATACATAGACTTGAGGATGAATATATCTGTTCATCAGAGTGGAACAACATAACGGGCAGGGCGAGCACCAGCACCAGGCACGGGGAGGCTAATAGGTGTGGCTCACCGTAACTAGTCTAGACAAGGCTAAACTTACAAATGTACACAGAACCACGGAGCCACGGGCACTTACGTTTCGTCATGAACTTGATACTTGAATAAGTGAACTGGGTCACACAGGAAGGACTGAACCCGGGAACACGAGCCTCTTACTCTCGAAACACAGCAACGAACCCGAAAGGAAAGCCCGAGCGTGACATGATAACATTGCTCAATAACGTCTCAGCCGTGTAGACAGTGGGTGTTTGGTGGTGTTGTTCTTTATCCGGGTTATCGCAGGAAGTCTCTGCCCACGTGGAACAATGGGAGGAGGAAATGTTGGAGGTTTACAGTCACACTGTGGAGGGACACGCTGGATGTAGTCACTCACCTTCCACCTTCTGATGCATTTATCTCCAGAACACCAGTGTCTGTGTTCAGGTGGACGATCATATGTTCTTATTGACACATGTAAGGAAAATGACATTTAAATGATCAGATTAGTGGAGACTGCTCAGGGCCCTGCAGGACTTAAGAGAGGTCCTGAGTCCCCCCCCCCCACCTCCACAGAGGAGGCTGATCTGCAGGTAGTGGGTCAAATGTTGTGGAATCAGCAATTTTCGGATTTCAGATCTAAAGGTCTAAAAAATTCAAAATGCAGAATCCATGGTTTATTTAGTTTTTTGGGGCCTAAAAGTAATAAGAGTTAAATATATTGTGTTAGTTTTTAGTTATAAAACATAAACTTGATCATAAACTTAATCATTACTTTCAAGTAACTGCATTGAATTATTGCTGTGGTTATAATCATGGTTGTTGTGCAGCAGCAATATTAACAAGCAACACTAATATATCATTCTATAATATCATTTATTCAGTGGCCCCTTCAGAAAGACAGTTTGACAGTAATGTGTCTCAAGAGTTGAGCGTTATGAGAAATACGTCACTTTACAGATACAGAGAAGCATCACCTGACTGGTTACATGCTGTTTTATTCTCTTTGTTTTGGCTCAATTTCTTTATAATTCAGAGCGCTTTGTATTTGAAAGGCAGCTGATCTGCCTTATATGTCAGTGCACATAACATATAGTGTCTAGTGTTGTGCACGCTGGCTCACTGTCTCACTGCAGAGCCACCGTTCATGGTGTCTGTAACACTGGTGTTGTTCCTACTGGGACCAGTGAAGGTGCGTTCAGGCTCCCTTATGATCTGTTTAACACACCGACGTTCAGCTGCGACATCCAAGTTCAATCAAGCCACGTGGAAAGTGACTGATGTGAAAAGTATCCTGTTTCACTTTTGCTTACTTCACTTGGCTCCTCACTTGTCCGCTTCAATTTTTATTTAGTTTTTTTGAGCAGAGTTCTGTTAATATACCTTTTATTAGAAGGGAAAGAAATCACTTTCCCAGATGCTGAAGCTGAAGTCTGCCACGAGCTGAGGCTCATCACCTGCTGCTGTCCACGCACACACACACATGCGCACGCACACTCACACACGCACGCGCACACACCCTTTTCTGGCTGGTTGCAGTCTCAACCTCGTCGCCATGGAAACAGCTAAGATGCCAAGTGCGGGGGGGGGGGGGG